>JAVQJL010021778.1:0-19915 GCA_036024295.1 Nannoperca obscura | reverse complement strand
GTCTCCATCTGTCCTTCCCTGTCACTGTCCCGTCCTCCTGCTTATCTGGCTGCAAGACAAAGGGACAGGTTACACACACACACACACACACACACACATACACACTCACTCACTCACTCGCACACACACACACACACACACACACACACACACACACACTCACTCACACACACACACACACACACACACACACACACACACACACTCACTCACTCACTCACACACACACACACACAGGGACCACATTCAAGCATAAACATACAAAAACATAAACATGGACCATTATACCATTTCCTGTCCACTATACAGTCTAGTGGTGTAATGGACTGCAGTTGATCTGTGATCCGTACGGATCTCCCCCCACGGATCGGCACGCATGTAAACCGCGAATTAATTGCAAAGTTTGTGACATACAGTTTTACTGCCACTACTTTTAAAATAACAATTCCCTAAATGTTGATGCAGAGTTGCAGTGAAAAGATACAAGACAGACTGAGTCATTTTTAACGTTCATTTGATTATTTAAAAAAGCACGGGGCATGTTGAATCCAAACAAATCAGGGATGTACGTTGCAAGAGGAAAAGAAGCACAGTGAGTAACAATCATGGCTAGCAGAGGAAAGGAAGAGCTTGAGAGGCTTGAGAGAAGTATTTTGGCTTCACCGTTAAATATCTTAGGGTAGTAGACAAAACTGTAACAGTGTATAGACATTGTGCGATGAGAAAATCTTATGATAATTTGAAAAGACATCACCCTGGTGTGTCAGGGACAGGAGCTACATTAAGTTCTTAAATAAATTATACATGGAAAGCAAAGTTATTTGTCTCACTTCTTTATTTGCAATCCGTGACTCCAATCTGTGATCAGATCTGTGAGCTCTGTGATCCTTTACACCACTAGTACAGACCTTGCCCTGTCTATATCTTGTTTATTCTCAATATAGTTAATCAAACAAAAATGTTAACTATATATATATATATATATATATAGTTAAAATGTCCTTTGTCTTGAAAAACAACCAGCAGATGGCATGTGTTGAAACTTTCCCTACAAAAAGAAAAAAAAAAAACAGCCGTCGGATCCTTCAGGTTTCCTACTTTTATCTCCAGATCAGGTTTTGGGATGGTGTGGCGGGGAACCTGTATCATGTGCATTAGTTCCTGCCTCACTCTGGCTGTGGCAGGAAGCCATCTGTCGCCACAGCACAGTGTATGTGGACTCAATGTGATTGACCCAATTTACAGAGGAAATCTAGATCGTTCCCAATCATTAGATCATCACACTAATGACTGCAGCACGCTTTAATGACCAAACGTATCAGGCTGGATCATCAGGAAAACATCAGTTTCATGTTCAACTGATCACACTGGTATTTCCCCACAGAATGCATGATGGGAATATGTAGTTCATATTTTAAAACCTGATATTACTCTAATGAGAGCCTAATTTGCATTACGTTATGTTACGAATTAAATGAATGAGTTTTAGTGTATAATACCTTTCCATTAGTATTGTTGACAGTCAGGTCCAGCTAAGAGAATGGAATTCATAGGTTCTTCATATTTTATTATGCAAACACTCGTGAGTTAGGTAACGTGGTCCAAAGCACTCAAATGACATGTTTCAAATCTTCCCTACCTCGTTCTTTTTCTTCTTTTTCTTTGTTTTCTGCTTCCTCTGTCTCTTCTGAAGCAGGATGGTCTCATATTTTGGCCTGGGATGTTCCTGATGGAAAAACAAAGGAATCAGTCCAATTTGTGAATAGGATGTGTATGTATGTATGTATGTGTGACCGTAATGCTCATGTGTGTATCTGTGTGTTTTCTGTATGTACGTTATCCTTTGACATTGACGACAGCGTTAATATCGGGTTGTGTGTGTGTGTGTGTGTGTGTGTGTTTGTATGGATTAACACATTGATAGTATTAGTGTCTACATATGTGCATTAGTGGGTTTCTTTGACTTTGTATAATCCACAGACTCTACATAAAGATGGACGACACGTCTCCACTTCCTCACACTGTACAAAAATGAAGTCAAATCACCTCGGAAACAGGTGCCGCCATTTTGCGCTAGTGACATAATTTGGAGCCACAGCCTGTGCAGTAGTGATGGAGGTCCCGCCCATACATGCGCCCGAACCAATCACGAGTGATGTCATGATGTCACAGACCCTTTTTATAGCATCAAACAACCCCACAAAAACCAACTTATCAGGAAAACGAACACTTGAACAACTACCTTAAAAAACAGAAACCATCTTTTGGAAAAATGTAGGCCCCATCCGCTAACATGGAGGGGGCGCGGTTTATGACCTATACTGCAGCCTGCCACCAGGGGGCAATCAAGATGTTTGGCTTCCCTTTTAGGGAGCTGTCATGTGGTCCATCTTTATATGGTGTGTACATGTATACTGTATATACCTCGTCCTCCTCGACCCCTGTCAGATCCCAACTGAAACTCAAACTGATCTGACGGCGCTTCCACTGCTCCAGGAACAGCACTGCTGCACAGACACACAAGAAAGTAAGTTCAGCACATTAACAGGTAAAATGATGAACCACATGCTAGTGGTTGCAATACATCCTCTGCCCAATTTTACAAACATTAATTACTCAAAGTCTTACAAATCTATACCATAATATTACTAGAATCACTGGCTTTAATCTACAATGCTCATAGGTTTTTGACAAAACATCTTTAGTAGCTTTTTTCGGGAACTTCGAACTGTATTTTACACATCCTGTTGAAAGCTCTAGTAAAAGCTAGAAAGTAGACCTTTTTTCATCACACTACTTTATCCAGGGTCAAAAATCATGAAATCATGGTTTTTGTTTTTACCAATATCCACATTTTGTAAAAGGAGAATTGTTTAATCTGATTATTAGGAGGATTTCTTTTTGTCTGCACGAATTCAAAAGCCTTTTCCTGCTGTAAGAAACTTGTGTCTCTAGTATCCTCTTTTAATGTGTGTGTTGTTTCAGCCTGTTGCTATCAGCAAGACTTGCACTTGAGGTGAAGGAGGTCATAAGATATGAATGAGCAATTTACCATTCAGCCCAACTTCTCACATACACACATACTCTCACGCACACGCGCTGTAACCTCACCCCACAGAGACATGAAGATGGCGAAGAAGACGGTGCCGGGGTTGTCGAAGAGATGCGAAGCTCTGGCGGTGCCGCAGGCGCTGCTGAGGTGCCAGAAGTCACAGGCTCCGTCACAGAGGGGACACATGGTGAAATCGAGGCTCTCGTTACACATCTCCTGGCTGAGGGGAGAAAAATCAAGACTCAAGTCACAAAGCACCTAGATCTGACAACATTAATACAATGGCATTTTAGAATTGAAGATGATGTATTCAATTTAAGCCACTTGCTTCTAAAAAAGGATCAAATTAAATGAATTTCTGCATTGCCATCTATGGATTCAGTCCCTGTAAAAAGACTCAAAGTTCATTGTGTCTGTTACATTTAAACATTAGAAATGAATGAAACTTTCAACACATTAACACTATACGATATTCTCTGCTTTGACCTTATTCATATTCAGTGTAGGCTGAATTATCAACCTTTTGCTTCATGACACAACACACACACACACACTCACACACATACACACACTGCCAGCCGTACCTTCTGTGTTCCTCCCACACAGCCCTGACTAAAGCCAGATACAGCATGTATCTGGGCAATCCCTGTCTACTGCGTGTGTGTGTGTGTGTGTGTGTGTGTGTGTGTGTAAGGGCATGTGTGCATACATTTAAATTGTGGTAGAAAGGAATCCAAATGTTCTGCATCCCTATTATCACAAATTAGTGTTAGTACTCTGTCCGCCAAGCATTTTATGTTTATTTAATTGAAATGAGGATAAAAAATTGTCAAGTTTTGAATGGGTTTGTAAATTCTTTTGCACCACAATGTGCAATATGGGGTTTTACAATAGTTTTCTACCACAAATAAATGAGCAGTGGTACCTGGGTATATTAGTGTCCACTGTTGCCACACCGTAGCCAAACACAATGATTCCCACTATGGAGGCTGGTATCAGCAGCTGGGTGTAAACACCGAGCCATGCGAAGTACAGGCCTATCTTCTCCCCGAAGTACTTCCTGTGGGGTCAGAGGTCAGGGATTATGAGGCCAAAGTGTCACTGGAGTTTAAGGTCATGGCAGAGCAGACGGTAAAGAATTAGGCAGCACGCAACACAGGTGTGAGAATCCTAATGCTGTGTTAAAAAATAAAACACTAAAATAGAATAAGCGGTGTGTTGGGGTTTTATTCAGGGATTTTACAAAGCACTTTCTTTCAGGTCTGTTTACAAACTCCGGCTCCTATATAGAACTGACAGACCTAAGCCCCAAACGTGGACTTAACTTTAACCTTAAAGTTCCTGAGACAAGTGGTTTCTCCATAACAGTAAATATCTGTTACGCAATGTGCAACAGTCGAAGTTAAAGGTTGAAAAGAACCCCACAACAGTCAGCACATTTTGACTTAAATGTTACTGTATCCTGATTGGTGCAAAGAAGTGTGTGACATCACGTTGGGGTTTTTTTTCAAAAAAGAAGAACACAGACAAAAACAAAAAAAATCCGAAAATCATATGAAATAATACAAATTACTCAAACCTCGGCAGAAAACTCTTTGTTCACGTAGGACCGGATGAGTCACAGTGAGAGGCTTATAGAGAAAATAAGTTCCATGGGCCTTTAACCCTCCCTAAACGTGATCATTTGATTGGTTGGCACTTGCTGGGGCAGTAAACAATCTGCGAGTAAGAGGTACATTAACTAAGACACTATAATCAGAGCCTGTTAACTTTTAACGGACATCTTTTTAAGTCTCTCTTAATCATTTGTGATTTAAACTTGATACCTGTATGCTCTCAGTTTAATATTCTCACAGTGGTCAAGTGAAGTGCTCCTCCTCATTTTTGATTTGAAAGGACAGGTTCAGATTCTTTCAAGTCTATTTTAATACAACACCCACATATCTGTCCATATCTGTGTACAATAACCATGATGCACTGCAACGTCTGTATCTGTTCCAGTGTGTCTTTTGCTAATCAGATGTAAGACCTCTATCTTGAGTTGCAAATTAAACGAAACAAAAAAATCTAGGCCTGAAAAAATAGTTTTCCCACATTTTGGTGCTGTGGTCACATTACCTGACAAGATCAATGGGCTGGTACTTGTAAAAGGCCGAGTATCTGGCCCACTCTTCATGCAGAACCTGACAATAGAGGCAGGAAGGAGAGACAGAGTCAGCGTGGGCGTATGTTGTCATGTTTACCCATTGTAGAAAGTTGAAAGTCAACAAACGATCCTCAGAGGCAGAGCTCATCCGAAGGCAGGAATAATCTGGTTGGTTGAGTTAAACCTCAGTGGATGAAGCCAGAGAACTGTGCTTTGAGTAACATTATCCCAAAGCCAAGAAGAAAAAGGGTGAAAGATAATATCATGGAGCCTGGCACTCTTCGTGCTGAAAGAATATCATCTTGCCACAATCAATGATCTGGTTGAACATGAATTCCACGATCAAGAAGAAGAAGAAGTTGCTGTTTGTATGAGTTCATTGTTTGTTGTTGTTTTTTCACGCTGCTAACTCCAAACTCCGCCCTGAGCACAGCTCTGCCTCTGAGAAATATTTATTTAACTTAAACTCCAATCTGTGACAGTGTTAGACAGATGGGAAGGAGGAACAATCACAGAAAGGAAAAAAAAGAAGAAAGAATAGGAGATGGAGATTACATAGATGAAAACATTGGTTTGAAATGTCAAAAGTTTAAAGGTGTTGAACAGCAGACTTTTAGATGACAGATATCTTTACATTATAGCATATCAAAAAGCCCCAGCCCTGTATTTGCAGGGTCACTTTCTCCAGTGCTACAGTCTACAGTAGCTAACTTTATTTTTGTTTTTCATTAGACAGACAAATGGAGAGGAGGGGGGAAAGAAATGAAAGAGGAGTCGTCCTACCTGTCTGTCACTCCTCTCCTCAAGGTGTCCGATGACCTTATAATCACCCTAAGGAACAGGAAGAGAGGGGTGAGTGCATACAAACAAACACGCAAATTAGTCTTGGACGGCACACTGTGCTCCTTCACTCCCTCACTCAAACATTTAGAAATACACGCATTAACACACTCACGCACATAAACTGCAGAAACACACTTAATAGAATCAAACACAGATAAACTTAAAGAGGTAGTGCACATTTAAACATGGTTTTTGAACTGTAAACTAAATGCTGTGTATGTACTATGATGAAACACATCAATACTGGTGTTAATATTTACATTTCTTACCAAAAGAAACTAAAGAAATCAGAATTTTGGGCTCCTAATAAATGGTTCTATACACCATCTAGCATTTGAAATCAGCCCTGAACCTGTGAGGCCAATGCTGACATCTACGTCATGAAATCTATATTTAAAAAAAGACTATCAGTCTCATCAGTATCATCATAATCAGTGTCAGTCAGTCTCCCCATGTCTTCTACGTGTGTTGTTCTCTCACTCGTTACATTTTGTAAATATGCTGGGAGAGAGGCTTCTAGCTGAATTTGAGGGTGGAGTTACACTTTAAAAACACACATTGTTCCATATTCAAACCTCTCTAGCAGGCAGCACAGTGTGTCACAAAAATCTTTCTGAAAACCAAAAGTACGAAAACTGGTTGATTTAGCATAATTAACTATAACTCACACAGTACACTCTCTGTAGCTTTTAGGATTGCTTTCCTGCACTGTGCAGTTCATTTCAGTGTAATATCAACCTGCAGAGACTTCAAACTTGCTTCAGACGTCTTATCATAACATGTTAATGCCAGTGCAGTTGAGAATAAGGATTGTTCAGACAGCCCTTCCCTGTTTCTGCTTCTTCCAATGTGCCTGATAGATAAATAGCTGTAACATTTGAGAATATAAGAACATTTGAATTTGGTCTTTTCTTTCATTCTTTTTTTTGCCCACACAGCTACAAGTACAAATGGTATGTACGTACACTGGTATTACAAAAATATGACAGATATTATGAGTTTGACTAAGAAACGAGATGTAACAATTTCAGGCAAGTTACCATTCTCTACAAATTGAATATTGTAGAGAAATAAATTGAAACCAGTGGGCGTCCAGTGGGAATTTCAATCTTCGCACTTACATCGTGAAGAGGGAAGGAAGAGTCATACACGCCTTTAGCTATTAATGTGCTGATGCCTGAAATAAAGAGAGAGAGAGAGCAGAGATGTAAGACTCAAGGGAGGATTTGAATGTCACTCTGAGGTGCTTTTCTCCTCCTGCCCTGTCATCCAAATCATCTACCTTTTATACAAACCATGTTCTGTCGTGATATTTGAACATTTACTTGTCTTGAATCTTCGGGCCAAACTATTTTGGAGGACAAAAAGTCCCATCCTACTGAAGGTTGAGTTTTAAACCAGAATTTTGAGCAGCTGGGAAAGTAATAGTTGAGTCACTGGCATTAAGGAGTGAGCTTACACCAAATGGCTCCAAGATGTGGCGTGAAATAAAGTGATAGCCATCGTAAAAGAGCACCGTCTATCTTCAATCTGCACACGCTTCTGTCAGTTTATTAATTCCTGAAGATGAAATTCATCTTGTCACTAGTTCAGATTCAGTGTCGTGTTCAAGGATACTTCTTCAACAGTGTGGCTTTGAACTCGGACCCAACTCGCTCCACACTTCCTCAATTATATTCCTGACCGGTTCTATGTGAAAACTGAACAACTCAATTTTTCTCCTGTATTGAGGCTGAAAGTCACCCCAGGGAGACTTGCTGATTGCTATGGCGCCAGCTAACGGGGATCCTTATTAACAAATAAACAAATGTATAAAAAACTAGCTGTATCTGCAGCGCAGACAGTAGGCCACACTCTGCAGTTTTCAAAGTTTGAATTTAGTTTTTCAGTGTCTGTGAATGTGTGTCTGGCAGACTTGGATTGGCTTACGTAGGTACCACTTTTAGTCTTTGGAGAATTTCATGTGGGAAGTAATCGGCTGACCTGTGAATGTCAGGGCTGACACTGACACGTCAGATGACCTGGCACTGGCAACTGGCTTTTTCAAAGTAATGAATCAATTAATTACCAGTGCCTCAATGGGGACTGGAAACCATGCAGTGATTAGCTGTGCTATTAATGAAACTCACGACCAATGCGCCCACTCTCACACACACAGATGCATACAAATGCATGAATGCTCACTCAACCAGCTAGAAACAACCGCAACTCCCAGAGGCCCCCACTTCAATCTCAGCCTGACCCAGGAAGTATGACCCACTTGTAGAGGAGATAGAGGAAAGCAACAGAGACGCAGGGAGTGGGCTCTGTGTGTGTGTGTGTGTGTGTGTGTGTGTGTGTGTGTGTGTGTGTGTGTGTAAGGCACAAAATGTATACACCAATAATGAAGAGGAAAGAGAAAATAGAGGTTAAAGAGATGCAACTCTATTTTCTCTCCTCTTCTTTCCCTGCAGCTCCATCAGTACCCGCTGGCTGAGGCCTTCTGCTTTAATGGTGGAGCCAAGCAGACATATGGTGGACACTGGACGTGAAACGGGTGTCAGCTCACTTCTATGTGGGGCTGATGGGTGTTAGAAATGCATAGGCAGCTGTTATCTGCATGTCATTAAAATCTACAGATATATCAACAAGAAGGCCAGGCATGAGTCTTGCAGTTCATTTAGAAAATCCCCAAGGAGATGTATTTGTCTCTTACAGACAGTGGAGGACCTATTTCTGAAGTCTTATTGACCCATATTACCCATACTCTTACATATTTGGAGTCTTTTGTAGCTGTTGTTGCTGTCGGGATAGTCTTTGTACAATTTTGCTTACAAAAGTCATAAACAACTGACACCGCTGCTGAGGTAAGCCTGGATTTTAATTGCTAATTGTCCCGGTGGACCTCTGCAATTGAAGGAGGTGTTAATGAGCGGAGCCACTTTCTAGGAAAAGCCTGCTGGGAACAGTGTTGCTACAAAACCCAAACAAAACCAATCCCAAACAAATTAGGGTTAAAAAGATGTTCCAATTATCCAATCATTGCACTCCTTGTTTATGTCAACTCCACTCTACTCCGCTCCACCTCCACAATGCACTCCCCGCGGGCTGATCAATATCACCTCCCACGTCACTTGTAGTCTATCAAACATAGTCTGGTTGTATCTGAGCAGCACAACCTTCAACTGCAGCTGACAGCTGACTTGACCCTGCGGTGTCAAAGTCATGCTACAAAAGGGTTCATCTGCTTTCACTTTTTAATTTTAAAAACGCACAATATACATAGCTTTTACCGTATCACAACAGGAAATTATCACAACATGTCTTCTGGGGGTTGAAGGAGATGTTGTTCATTCTCTGTGACTCAGCTATTACCCAACCTGTCGCTGGGATTGGAATTTTCCAAGCTCCAAACCTCATGTTATGGACTGGCACCTGATGGAAGACAGTATGAACCAGTGAACCACTGCAAAGGCTCACAAAGCCTTTTTATTAAGCCACTGCTACTTCCAGGATCGTGATTCGTGACCTCTTCAGTAGATTCTTCTTCGACCTCTGCTCTTTTTTGCGAGTTACCTCCAAAGAGTGGACTGCTGTTTTAAATCAATTAAAGGCTGTCATACTTGGATGGGAGGGGTAGGTGGGGGGATGACAGATTGTGTTGCTGAAATGTCTGCTGCTTGCCAACAGAGGTGGATAAAGTAATTGATTATTTTGTGTACCATTTTGACTATGAACAACATAACTGAAAAATCATTCATTCACAGATGTTTGATACATATTAGACCTAGAATGGGCCCACCTAATGTCACTCCTTTCATCACTGACCCCCAGAAACACACAAACACACACCCAGGAAGTGTTTTTTATCCTCACCTATGGTTTGGCAGGTTCGTACACACACCGTCCGTCTCAGGATCTCATATACCTGACAGAGATGTAAGAGTATTAGACTAGAGATACAAGCTAATCAACAAACTGAACAAAGAAACTACATAAAGCAGGAACAGATTAACATCTGAATACTTACTATTCGGGCCCTTGTGGCGTTGTCAAAGAATGTGTCTTTAGAAGTGATGTTGTACCTGAAAGAAGCACCACCAGTGAATAAAAACTGAATGCATGCTAAAGTGTGCATATTATGTTTGTACATCTTTAAATCGCTGTGTATCACATGGAAATTTCCATAACGCTTTAAGTCCACTCAACCAGCTTGGGCTACACGATAATGGTAAATACTGTAATGGGAATTTACTCTAGATCCATATTACTCTGTATCACGTTGAGTAGATTTCTCTCTCTTGATCATTCTTGCTCTGAAACTGTCCTTCTGTCTAACAGACACCCCTCTAGTGCTTATCTGACTGGTGAATTCGAGGCTCGCCCTTTGGAATTCATTCTGTTATGGAACTTGTTTGGGCCTTGCTACACTCACGTACTTGCTCCCTATAAAGACAGTTGTCCTTTTGGCTCTTTTTGACTGTGACACCCCTTGAGTGCACATCAACGGGTCCTTTCTGCAGAAAGCTTAATAAATACTCAAAAGACGTTAGTGATTCAGAGACTCTTGTTTTCAGATTACTAATACTAAAATGTAGTGTATCATCAGCACAAGTAGAGAAGAGTCATAAAGTCAAAAATTACTCAGTAATGTCAGTTATAAAACAATATATCTTAAGTTTGCTAACATTAGCCACTTAAACTACTGGTACCTGTGCAAGTAAGGCTATGGCTATAAAACCACTGAAGGTATTGAACTGAGCATGAACTGAGCAACAGTGTGTTTTATTGCTTATGAATTCAATTTTTCTGTTTTTAAGAGAATAAATGTGGCAGTTATTACATAGTCTAACTTTAAATTTGAGTTTTGCTTATCTGTAAAAAGGTTCTCTGATTCCTATCAACAAAGGAAAACATGGCAGCCTGTGTGTGTGTGTGTGTGTGTGTGTGTGTGTGTGTGTGTGTTTCTCACAGGTGGAGTTTGTCTCTGGAGAAGCAGTGTGAGAGAAACTTGGTGCGTTCATGGTCATGATGTACTTTGGGCTGGAAAGGCTGGTTCAGTTTCCTCCAAATTGTGCTCATACTGGACCCGAAACCACTTTCTTCTTTAAGTTCATAACTCTGATGAAACACACAACACAAAATTTGTCAACTTATTGCACATGTTGGACACTGGTGTCCAAAGTGCCTTACAGTTCTGAAGCAAATACATTTTTCCAACACTGAGTGGCCCTGTAGAATTATTAGCATAAATATGAGAATAAGGATGATTAATCGAGCCACATACAGTAGGACATCACATATTCCTCTGCTGTCTTGTCTTCTTTCTTTGTCTCTGTATGACATTCTGTCTTTAATTTGTCTGTGTGATAATCTGGTCAACAGTTTGAACTCTTCAGTTACGTAAACCATGCATACTGTTGCACCTATTAGAACTATATTCATTTCTTGTAAATCAAAAGCACCTTGGAGAAATAGGGAATGAGTGAGGGCACTAAAATGAACCTGCCACAAATCTGAGCATAAGTGAAGCAAAACCAAATTACAGTGATTATGAAGGAACTGCTCAGTAAATATAACAAAGAAATGAAAATAAATCTAGACAGCATTCATTTTCTCTAATTCAAATTTCTTGTTTAGCACAATCAACAGGGTTAATCCCCACAGACCTGCTGAGTTCCACTGCCCTGAGAAATGTAATCAATTTGCTTGCTACTTTAATTATAAAATGTTCAATATCACACAGTTCCTCTTTCAGTGGGTGCGACCTCAACACTTCCACTATCTTACCTCAGTACCATGCTACCAACACTGCAACATGTGCTCTTGACCCACTGTCTTCTAAATAATTCAAAACTATTTTCAGTTGTTTGTTACATGATGTCCTTGAGAGCATTAATGTTTCCCTATTCTGTGGTATCTTCCCCATGAGTCTCAAGCATGCTATCATAGCACCATTGCTGAAAAAAAGTAACCTGGACCCATTTGCACTTGAGAATTACAGGCCTGTCTCTAACCTTCCATTCTTGGGGGAAATTATTGAAAAAGTTGTTCACCAACAATTATATACATCTGTCTGTCACAAAACTACCTGCTTGGTGTGTTCCAGTGTGGTTTTAGAGCCTACCACACCACAGAAACGACCCTGGTCAGAGTTGTTAATGATCTGAGAATGAGTTCAGACGACCACAAAGTTACTGTACTTGACCTTAGTGTAGCCGTTGACACTGTTGACCTTGTAATTCTTCTTCATTGCCTCGAACACTGTCTTGGCTTTAGAGGCACAGCTCTTAAGTGGCTGTCTTCCTGTCTAACCGGAAGTTCATTCTCAATGTCTATTAGTGACTGTGAATATCATAAACTTGCAACTCCATTTGTCATGTATGATTCTGTTTTTCCTGTCGTACGAAATGTGCTACATAAATAAACTTGACTTCACTATGAAAAAGGCCTCAGTCTTTGTCACATTTACCAGTGATATTCATATACTCCAATCTATTATTTATGATTTTCTTTGATAATTAATCATTGTTACTATGCCGTCTAACTTTGACCACAGAAATAACATCAACAAACAAATACAACATGGACCCAGAAACACAAGGTCGGTGTCCACTGCTAAAACTGCTTTGATCTCACCGTCTTGGTGGGGACTTTAATCTTGAGAAACTCTGCCTCTCGACACAGAACCGGCCAGGGCGCATGGAGCCGAGTGAAGCTAGGGCCGTGAGTCTTTAACTGAAAAACAAACAAAACGTCATTATTTAATTGAATGCAGTCATGAACCTTCAGGAAACAGAAATGTCATGTTAGTCATGCAGTCAGATTCAGAGGGTACAAGTTAGTACTATATGTATATCTAGAACCTTGTTTCTTGAAATTGATTTCAAGAACAAGATTCAAAGCACAAGGTTACGTTCATTTCTGTGTCAAACAAAGATGCCAACTTTAACAATGGGAGGATTACAGGTTTGATTCCCCCTGTTTCCCTACTTTCAAGGTTCCTAAACCAGAAATTTCCAGACTCTCAAGGGTTTAAAAGCAATTGTGAAAAATTAAGTTTACAGAATTCTTTTATTACAGCAATCATCTGAGAGCAGATGGTCGCCCTCATGATCTGGAGTGAATCGGAACAGAGAAACACCCCCTTTTAATTTCGGAGCCCATGTCAGTCAATCGAGCTTCAGTCCGCTGGTGTGAGACGCCAGGAGATCAATATGATGATATGAAAAAAGTCCTTTTTTTTATACCCTTAACTTTCATGTTTTGGGAAATACATTACCAGATTGCTTGGCTGAAACTACCTGCTTACCAGGCCATCTGTCAGTACTGCTATGCAATCCAATATAGTCGACACTCAGTTCTAGAAGAAGAGACCTCGGTATGTGATACACTTCACTGTAGTCAATTGCTTCTCAGCTGCTTTCGCCTCTAGACCTCAACATTGGCCTCCAGAGCTGCAACATTTCAGATTGCACATCCAAGTTATACTTTACATCTTGAACCAGACGCAACCAATCCCTGCCACCAGTCTGACCCACTGAAACACTTTGGCTCATCCGTTTGGCCAAAAGCATTACTGGTATTTATAAAAGATAGATGCAGCCTCTGTTCCTAAAGCAAAGCCTGGAGCCGTTTTCTTCACTGCTTTGTTGTTGCAGCCTGTTCCTGACACATTGGATGCTTTTTTGTTGCCAACATCGTCTTCACCAAACACAAGTAATGTATTTACTGTATGTGAAATAAAATCCTGACTCATGTAGTTTGTTGTGCTAATGAATCATGGTCCAGTGCCCACACTGTAATTATTATTTAGTATTAAGATGCATTAGGAAAATATGATGCTTGGCAGGTACGTGACTGAATTCTGGATATCAGTTAATTGACAAAACCCCTTCTGGCCTTCTGTAGTTGACTAAGGAGCAACCATTTAACAGATTAACAAATTAAACATTTACAATAAATTGTGAGCAGCAGTGAAAACTCTCTCTTCTCCACAATCTATGAAGTGGCCACTGTGGAGCTGATTTGCAGTGTGAGTGAGAGTGTAACCAGAAATGAAGGAGAGCAGAGCCAGCAGGGGACGGCAACCAAGTAACCTTACCTCCTCGGACCCCCGTCAGCGTCTGTGAGAGGGGGGAGTGACAAGAGAAAGGTGCCATGGCAAAAGATAGAAACCTGAAACGATGCCCTTTCTAGTCTCTCGACTCCTACTCTTCTGAGATATTTCATTCCCCCTCACCATCACCCCCCCTCCTCACATATATTACTGTACCTTCTGCTACCCGCTAGACAGTGTTTCACTGATTGATTGACGGACTGGCTGACTCACTGACTCACTCTTGCTCCTCTTATATTTCATTATCTTCTCCCTCACTCAAATCTACCCTGTCCTTTGTCTTCCAAAGGGATACAATGAAGCGTAGAGCCACCTGAGCCTCTAACACTACTTTAATAGAATATATGTTACAAAACATATACGTATGTATATTCACAAGTTAAATGTTTGTAGGTAACTTGTAGGTATGTTTTTATGTTTTTATGTGCACTAAAGGCTACGTGTATTAAATGGAAAACAATTGAATAAACTGAATGATGCATGGGGGTTTGTAGCCTAATGATCAGACTTAATTGCTATTTTGTTTCACTTCTTTATTCAGTCTGACGTTGGCTCATGTCTAGATGGTAACTCTAGATTTGCGAAACTCTCGCAAGATTTATATGCGTCGTTTGTCATTGTGTACAGTTACCATGGAGCCACGAGAAGCGTTGTTTTGTTCTGTACTGGTTGCAATGTAGTTTAAGTGGGTCTTCTGGTAGAAAGCTCAGGTAGTCAGGTGGAGTAGTATAAAGAGGTCAGGGTGGATGGATGGGTCAAGCACAGGACTCACTTACGAGAGAACTGTTTAGGTCTCGTGTGAAACCAAATTACTTATTATTTAAACTCATACCATGATCTTTTCCTAAACATAACCAAAGGCTTTTTAACGCGTTAACATTGTGAAACAGTTACAGTTTGATTAGGTTTAGGCACCAAAACTGCTTGGTAAGGCTCTCTGGCAGAAAGCCCTCAGGGCTAACTTCTCCTACATGTCAAACGCTACTGTGCTGAATCAAGTTCGCATGTGCAAGAGTTTTGCAAAGCTACAGACAACCCTGATGTTGTGTTCATATTTTTGCCATAACCAATCAATGTTAGGTGACAGCACTTGAGCAGTCTTGTTGTTAAACTTTAAAAATATATATAATTGCTAAACTGTATCTCACACAAGTGCTAATGCTAGATCTAGTGTTTCTTTAAATTAGACTACATCTCCCATAAGCCCTTACCTCCTCACTCTCTCTGAAAAACATAAACATGTTGGAAGTTCTTTTTCTATCAGCCTATCACCCCCTTCACCATCTGCAATCTCCAAAATCTGACCTGGTGACTCTAAATGTGAATTTGTTGAGTCGATAGCTGACATCATCCATCATATTCCACCCACTTGCTCACATTCATTTCTCAGCTCTCTCCTCGCTCGCCCCCCTTTTCCCTCCTCCTCCTGCCCTCCTCTCCCCCGACTCACCCTCCCTTCCCTTCTTTTCTATCGCTCCATCAAAAAAGCGGAGGATATAAATACATTTCAGCCTGGAGAAGGTTAATTAGTAGAGGGATTTCCAATTAGCTCTTTCTCTCTGTGGGGGGGGGGGGGGGGGGGGAACAAGGACGCACCCGGGGGCGTGTTTGGATTGGGAGGGGGGAGGCATCGAGTATGAGAGGGCAATCGGTTGGGCGATGGGATGGCTGGGTAGAGAGTGAAGTGGTGAGCGGAGAGAGAAATTGAGTCAAGAGAAGCGTGGATGGTGAGAATGAGAGGAGGATGAAAAGAAAGAGGAAATGAAGATTAAAGAGGAAGACACAGAGAAAGACAAATTAGGTAAAAGACAGAAAGAGATATAAAGTAATGCAAAGAGAAGCACAGCATGAAAGGTGGTTATTAGTCATTATTCTAAGTCATTGAATTGGAACAAACGCTGTGTGGGGGTTGTCATTACAGGGTCTCCTCCAGACCTGCAGGTGTTTGGATCTAGGGATCAACCCGGGTATCCTGGCTGGTGTTCTACAACTACAGGATACCTGTTGCCTCACACGAATAAGCATGTATCGTAACTGATCATTTGCTTCCATTAGATTTTTCTTTCAACACTCACTACAAGGTTTCTGCTGCAGAGCTGTAAGATTTGTTGCAGTACACACTGACCAGAAACACATATACCACTCTTTTGGTCTACCTGAGTACAAGAATGTCATTTAATAAGATTGTTTTTTCACTGTGGGCTCATCCCTCATACATGGGCTTTGGAGTTGCCACAGTAACGGTTATGTTTACACTTCATCTTGAGCTTTTATGCTCCCAATTGCTGTGCTCAGACAATAATCTTTTTAAAAGCACTTTTCCCTGCTGCCTTTCAGTAACTGAAGTTTGCTGTGAATGAGAGGTTGTGAATGGGTACAATGTAGGGTACCCGTCTCCTCGCGAAGTCCAAACACATGTGGGTAAGGTGAATTGGAAACTGTGTTAGATTCAACGCGTTAGGCTTATAACCTGACTCGCAATTGGTCCTAGGGAGTACCCAGGCCTCTCTTCCAGTGCATTCTGGGATAGAGTATTATGTATAAAGAGTGCTTGATACAGTGCCACCATTCAGCCTTGCTCCCACTTTGCCCCAATGGTGCTTATGGGATTGAAACTTGCGGCCCAAAAAGCATTTTCCCCACCATTATAAAAGAGATGACAGGACACCTCTGACTGCATAAAAGGTCAATTATTACTCTTTGTATCATGAATTTCAAACCCATGAAGGTTTTACATTTGTAACATTATATATAAATATGCAGCAGTCACTATATTCATATTTTTTATGATATCATCCTAAGTCTAGGGTGTGAGCGGGGTTTTGCGTGTGGGGCCAGCCAGAAAAACATTAATGAGTATGTGCAGCCGACTGCACAACACAGAAAGGAACCAGGAAGCTAAACGCCTTTTCTGGCTTATGCACTTCAGGAGCAATTTGTACTACATAATGTACTATAATACATCCATGCCCCTAAGTCACTAAGAAAATGGATGGCTGAATGTTCTATATTTGGATTTAGCTAATTTTGCCTTGCCTCCACCTGAAAGTTTAATGATACTAGCATAACATTTAGAATAATTGACTTCTCTACAACACAACGGTGCAGCAGGACCTGAGCAGACAGGTGCCAATCTGACACCACTTGTTAAGCAACTTGTGGGGAGAGACTCGTTCTCTACCAAAGGGAAGTCTTACCAAACAGTTAATCCTGCTCCTCCTGCTTCCCCACAGAGGGAACTCTTCAAAAGTCCCAGCTCCACTTCTTAAATTAACATCTCTCTCTGATTTAATTAAACATGTTCTGTAAGAGGATGTCCCAAAGAGGTCGAAGGTCAGCTCAATAATCCTCAGACACAGTCAACAAGTATAACATTCAACAAGCCACTCTTCTTTTTTTTAAGCATCCAATTAATCTGAAGTCAAACAGGTTGGACAGAAGCAGGATCCAGTTTGGTACAATGCACACAATGATTAAAATAATACTTTTTTTTTACTGATTATAAACATTAAGAGTCACTTAAACAACAGTGAGTTCAACTCTACAAAAATGGCTGAAATCCTTCAGCACCTTTAGCCTCACCAAGGCTGTTAATTCACAGAGATCATTTTGGATTCTTTTTTAGCCATGAAGTCCCTGAAACTGTCTGAATAATCACAAAAGGTACACATGAATTTACATTTTTATTATTATTACTACACTGTGATGATATTTGTTGACCTGGATGTGAATAACAGCTATAACCATTTGGTTGTTCTGCTGAATGGTTGGCTCATTATTCAGTGATTCATTCATTAATCCAGCACCACATTTTCAACCTGCCAAACTGCGGAGTCCTACTCGCAAAATATATAAAAATGCTAAAAAACATATTTGAGGTTCATAACCAGGCCCACAAGCAGTGTTAACCACGCTAAAATGAACCACAATGCCTCAAATGTCCAGTAAAACAGTTTGACAACCCCTATAATAGAACAGGTCTGTGTTGTAATTTGCTTTATTATCAAATGAGGAAAACCAGGATGATGCTAGTTAAACAGACTACAGTGAAAAAATACACTATATTTTCTGATTGTATGTATATGAACAATTGGGAGCGGCAAACCTACAGTTATTATCAGAAAATGCTCCCTCTCTTTGCCGGCACCTCCTACAACCACATCTCGCTACACCCGGATGGAAGAGGCGTAATTATGTTTGTCAGTCATTTTGTAAGAGTGCCCGTCACTGTATTCAAGTGATGGATACTGGAATGCAAGTCCTCCTCTCTGTACTGGTTGCTCTCAGCAGCTGATTCGATCTCCCCCTCCTCTATGAATGAGATGAGATAAGGAGCTATCAGTCAGTCAGCTAATCTCATCCTGGCTTAGGCTCCGTGGCCACACTGTCAACAGTCTGATTAATGCTAGACTGTGGGCTGCACACACTGCCAACGGGCTGCCAGCCAACTCACACACACACACACATACACACACAGACACACACACACACACACACACACACCACACAGTCACGTACCTGGCAAAACAGGTATTACCAAACCCTAATACTGTACATTGGTATGCAGTTAAAGTGCAGATCATTCTTCTATTAACATTGTGCCACACTGTAATAGAGTATCACGGTTCTTGTTTCTAATACTTAGTATCGGGGACGTTACAGCTGAAGTGAGCGACACTTTATTTTCCCAAATGATTCCTCTTAGTGTTGGAGCCAAGGGGCAGCAGCAGGGATGCTGCTGAGGCAGCTGCATCATCCCCTACTGGCAGGGGGCTGTGACTGCAAGGCAAAATAGTTTACTAAACAAATCAATAAAAAACGTTACTTTTTGAGAGTAGCATTTTAGCGTAGGCAGTCTATAAAACATTGTTGTTCAGTAATTGGTTGAAATCCACCCTTTTTTAAATGTATTTTAATGATATTTCATTTTATTTCCGAAAATTCAATGTATTTTCTGTGTATCTGATGCACAGACTCAGAGCACATAGTTTGGCGCGATGGATCATGGATATTAGTGACCGTAAAGGTGAGTTAGGTATCATTATTGTGCTTCACCACGTCTCAAAAACGAATCTGTGTTCTCCATTATTTCTTGTTCCCGTCACAGATCTGGTAGTGCGACATGCTTTGAACGACCCCCAACTCTGAACGACTTCCAGCATCCCCGTGCAGCAGAAGTTTATTTGGTAACAATAGCTACATTTGTACAACTCTGTGGCAGCGAGCCTGCAGCCCCACTACAAGAACACAAAGCACACAGACTGTGTGTTCTGCCAAGCACCTACTACACACACACACACACACACATACGCAAGCCAAAAGCAGGACTCACGCACAAGCACTGGTTGCTACGTAACACACAATCACAGCAAAGCGATTTCTACATGTCAAAACAAAATTACCCGTTTCAGGCTAAATTTGTAAATCGATACAAAGAGGTCAGCGCAGCAGCTGTGTTGGCTACAGTGACTAGGATTAAAGTCTGGCAGCTCACATGCAACCGCCAGGCCCTGGTTTGGATTCTGCCTCCAAAATAAACAGAATCTCTGTCATATATATATATCCAACAGACACAAAATAACCGAAACAACATATGAAAAAGAAAGATTAGATTTTCAGTAACTGAATCACAATTAGGAAACAGCACTAAAGGCAAGTTATATTCAGTTTACTGCAGCGTAGACGATCCATGAAAGAGGTCAGAGGCAGATGACCGCCCACCTAGAGCCTGGTTCTGCTCGAGGTTTCTACCTGTTAAAAGGGAGTTTTTCCTTGC
>JAVQJL010021776.1:0-38103 GCA_036024295.1 Nannoperca obscura | reverse complement strand
CACATATACATATATACACACACATTATTAAACAACAAAGATATGAGAGCAGTAACGACTCCGGTGGCCACTCCCAGAGCAAAGGAGCCGCTGAATACTCCGAGGAAAACCCCAAAAGACTTGAGCATCGCCATGACCTCAAAGGTGTGACTGTTGTCCCCTTCTGGCTGGTACGCTACTATAGACCTGATAAAAGACAAAATACAACCAGTTAATGGCAGCTATGTATGCACTGTGTACAGAGAGTGTAAATCATAGAGTTATACATAAACTTTAGCAACTTGATTTAGCTTAAGTTAAAGCCAGTGTACATAACATGTAGACATTTGTATAATATGATGTAACTCTGTTGATAAAGAGAAGTTTTTCACAGCAAAAACTCCCACTCATGGAATCTGACTTAAGATAAAGAGAAAAGCAGGGTAATGTCGGGGTCAGAGAGTCGGAACAAAAGAGTCTCAGACTCTATTTGGACAGTTCAGTGTAAACACTCAACTTATGATGTAGAGGATTTCTTCTACTGTACTTAGGTGATATTGCTGTGTGAAAGTCACATGTCCTTTAGACTGCATATACTGCTTCCCACTTCCAGGTGGAAGAAGAAGAAAACCTTGTTCTGCCCTTAGAGAAAAAAAAAAGAGACTACAGAGCTTTTTTCTTCCTTTAAGAGAATTTGGTCCAAATAAAAAGAAACTTCACTTAAGTCTGCTTTGAATGATAAATTTAAATGCAATGAAAATGTTTTCAGTGTGCCAAAGGCAGTAACACAACAAACTATCTGTGCTACCGCGCACGCGGTGGGATTTTTTTCATGCCACCTGCCACTGAACTGTCACAATAAAGTCAGACTTGAAAGAGCAGGACCATACTTCTCATCAAACTTGGGTTTCTTGCTTCTAAACTTGAGTCTGGGATGAGAAGCATTTACTCACAGCAAAAATATTTATTTATAATTTATCAGGATCAAGAAAGCAATTATTTAAAAAAAAAAAAAATTCAAATATTTTGCTCAAGTACTTTTGTGATAAAAACTGATGGAAGTGATAGGTTCACCCTCCCCATTCACAGCCCCCACACTTACAAAACAAATCACCAGGTATTTAGTCTATATGCAATCCTGGCATCCTGCCCTCTCCTTGGCTTTTGTGTATACACAGTATTGTCGAAGATTATAGGAATGTGTCTTTAGCTGAATCACAACATCTACAAATGCAAAAATAGAGGAATAAATAATGAAATGTTCATCATCTTTAGTCGAATAAGCCAGAGTGAAAAAACAAATGGCCGGTGATTTGTCGTGTTTGACCGAAGGCACCGCAAAAGGCACACAAAGCCATGCTCTACTTAGTACACCCGTTCAATGGGCAGGTCAGAGTCTCTCCGCAGGGGCTGGCCCCTCCACTGTGCCTGCTATTATAATGTACAATTTTGTGGAAATAATAACAGTCCCATGTAGAGGAGGAGAAAGACTGAGTGTTAGCTTAGGGACCACCTCATGTTAAGCACGGCGGTAATGACAAGCTGATATTAGCTTAGTTTAAAGGTCGTCAGCCGACTGATGCAAAACGAATGATTGAGCTTTCGGCCTTTTCTCTCAAAAAAGCCATAACTCAGCAGCTTTGTTCACATTCAAGACAGTTTGGGACAGATGCAGACTCGTGGTTTGAGTGTCAAGAAGACAGGCGACTTACGAGGACAGAACCACGGCCACTGCATCGTTGAGCACACTCTCTCCAAACAGCAAAGCATACAGATCCACATCTACCTGCAGCTCGTTGAAGATAGCCAGGACCGTCACTGTGAACAGAAACCAACGCATTAAATCCATCTGGCATTCCTCCATTTTGGAATTGACCCAAATAATGATACGTACAACTGAGTAACATGGAAGCAGGTGTCAGGAGCTGTGTTTTAATCCTATACTATTTACTAATACTGTATAGTATTTGTAAATGATTAACAAGACTTGGACTGACAGATGTTAATCAAACAGCAATTTTGGAATTTGACATTTTAAGCGAAAATGTTTTTCCCATGTAAAATGGTAAAATATGTATAAATAAATAAATACATAAATTATGGAGACTTGGAGGGGGTTAAATTCTCTAAGATGAAAGTCAAATTTACAAGAAAAATAACTATTTATACCATCGTCTTATTTCCCACTTCACCCCAATTTTTTTCACTTTTTACCAGATGTGGATCGCATCTCCTTCTCAGTTGGACGTTTTGTTGCAGGAAAAATGGTGCCCATCACACACCAACACCCAACAATTGAGTAATCGTAACAGACATGATGGCAAACAGTTATTGTTAGTATATTGTAGGCAGCTTTGACAAAACCTTTCGTTTTATGATTTAATGTTTGTGCCTGTGTCCCCGTTTGCGAGAATCTGTTCTACAAGCATTGAGCAATTCAAGAGATGAAAGAGAATCCACTGAGAATAAGCATACACACCAGGGTCTGTGGCAGAGACGATGGCTCCAAAGAACAGACAATCAGTGAAGAAGAAGTCTCCACCCAGCTGTCCCACCTGCTTCATTAGCACCACGCAGCCGTACATCAGCAATCTGGGGGAGGAACAGCAGGTGGTATTGCATATCACCATGAACAACACTGCCGTTATTGGCACTATGGGCACTTTAACACCACAGTAATTGACTTATATGAATACTGCTCTGGCATACAATGTCTTTTGTGCATATTGTGGCCACAATATAGAGTCACACGTGTGAAATCAGAACGGTGGATGTTTTTCTTACCCAATAACAAAACAGGAAACAACTGTCCCCAGAAAAGCATAAGCCAGGATGGATCCCATGTTACGGAAAAAGTGTCTCTGAAAGACAAATCAAGTAAATACGTCAGTCATCTGCAAAGTGACTCTCAACATGAGATGGAATAAGTGCATTCTGGGATTTAAGATTAAAAAGAGGACATTATTTCATAAGGAGTCAAACACGTGTTAAAAGTATTCACTTTGAGCATTTCACTTTTACGCAACAGTGGAGAAGGTGCCTGAAATACTACTGTACCCTTTTCAAGCTGTAGCCAGCATGGAAGATGATAGGTGGAAGGAGAATATTGAAGAACACTTCAGGGTCAAAGGTCACCTGAGTCACATACAAAACAAATTACAGTTCTGAATCAGTACAATCAGAAATGAAACAACATTATTAGATAAATAAAAGAAATGAAGGACACATCTGGGACAACATGATGTAGCTTTCAAGACAATCAACAAAACGTTTTAATAATAGTAAGTGGATGAGATGGGAAAAGGGGACAGCAAACACGTTACAGCTAATACCAGTTTTTAGTTTTGGATCAGTGATCAGAATTTGTATATTTCAAAAGTTGTCTGTATGTGATTTTGTTGTGTGACAATTTCACTGATGCTGAACAATAACACTACAGAAACTGACAATAACACTACCTTTCGCAGCATCTCGTTATCTTGCACGTCATTCACTTCGTTGGCACTGATCTCTCCTTTCAGGGTGTACTCGTAGAATTTGCCACTGACGTTGATCAGCAGGGTGGCGGGGCTGGCATTAACGTGGCAGCTCATCGTGGCGTTGCTAATGTCCCGAGGAACATGGATGCCGTAGCGCAAAACCACGCCAACCAGTAAGCCTGGGAAAAGAGGCGTAAAAGAGGCAAGACAAATAGGATACAGAGGGCAGAGTTGATTAATGTCAGCAGTCTAAGTTTGCAACAAAGAGGCCAACATCTATGAAGAGATGTCACTAGACGATGTGAGCCTCATCAAATGTTTCTGTAAGATTATTTGGTAAAAAAAGAAATGGACATATGGACAAAAAATGTAATTCTTAGCTGGTGTATTAGCTGATTAGACCTGTAGGCAGGAGGAAGTTAAGTGAATCTAAATACACAACTTCACCATACGCTATGTAATTGACAGGTGCCAAAAAAACAAGCACACACCCAGTCTTTTTCTAAGAAGAAGTTTAACTTTTTCATTTCAGACATTTTGACTTATAAACCAAGAAAAGCTCATGTTAATGATGGCTCTGTTCTATTTAAGTACTCCAGGAAGCAAAGCCAGTGAGTCAGCATGCACAGTACCTGGACCCTGGAGTTGACACATTTAAAATGGAACGCATTATTATTGTTATTAACTACAACTGTGCTTTTCCTACTCTGGCATGTCAAAATATCTGCTGTGAAAAAGGCCTGTCAGGCTACGAGCCAAAACCCCTTTGTGGGTGGCCCACTTGTGTGCTGGGATTTTAGCAATTATTGACAGCAGTTATTGTAGATACAAAATGCAACATGACTCTACTGCAGCAAGATCAACTTCCCATCCATTTATAAAATTATATTACAGGATACCTTTGGAGAATTTGACATTAGTAAAAAACTGAAAGTAACGCCCAGTGAGTGGGTGTGTTTATCCTACCAGGTGAAGGGAGGGTTTACATTGGTGCCTGAGTGAAAGAGGGAACAGTCAATCACACCTTGTACGGCCTGCTCAAAATGACACCTATTTCCACCACATTCATCCTTGGCCTTAGGGAAGTGACAGTGTAGAGAACTGAAATTCTGGTCTGGCTTTTTTTTTAATGCTGCGGTACTTCTCTCGGTGGTGGGGTGGGTGTTAAACATGTTCACAAGGTGGTTTATACTGCAGTAACTACGCTTGTTACCTTCCAGCTGGAACCGCCTGGTGCCTAAATTGTGCTCAAATGCGCTGCAGTTTAGTCATATAAGGCCGGGTTTGAAAGCTTGATGTTGACATTTCAATCATTTCAAATCTAATCATGATTAAAAAATAAATAAAGTAAATAAATGACACTGCTGACGTCTCTCAGTCACGCGGGAGCATCTCACCATAAATCATCGCCAGCCCGGTTTCGTGGAGAAACCTGAACCGCCGGTGTTTGAACAACCATATGGTCAAGATGGTGAGGGTGAGGAGCAGGATGAAGATGAGCAGGTCTGCGCTGTCCTGCCTGTGGCTCTCCTCGGCTTTTTTCTCTGTAACGATGTTCTCCATGGCACTGTCCTCCTGAGGTGTTGATGCTCGGCAAACACAGATGCACACAGACAGGCTCACCAGCACGAGCAGCCACAACGTCCTCGTTGCCCTCCAGGCGCTGTTGACAGTCACTTTAAACACCATTTCGGCGGCCAAATGCTTGCAATGTCGTCGTAGATAAAAGCAAACTTTGTGCAAATATTATTCACGAACTAACTGGGGGAGTAGAGAGCAGAAAGACGACAGCAACAGAGGAATCGATTCTGGCCCGGAAGTGAAAACTATATTTTTCCAAAAAGTGTACAATGTTTATTTCGATGTAAAAGTACCATAACAAAATGTTGTTAGTTTAAATCAACCCCAACGGACACATCTTATCGTAACGTATTGTGTGTAAATGGTGTAAACTTGTGAATGAAAGAATATATAGATTTGGTCGTTTTTCATTGAGTCTTTCGATAGCTCATGATGCTATTTCTAACTGAAGACTTTTATTATGAAATCTTCAATTTTCAGCATTCTGAACAGGAAGTGAGATAAGAAACTAGATTTTTTTCCCCCTGTTGTATTGACCAACTTTGCTTTTACACGAGATTACAATTTAATGATAATAAAAGTAAAGACTCCTGTTTTGCCAATGGCGTTTTTCTTTCACGAACAATACCTAAAATACAAGTATGCATTTCTAAAGCTAGCTAAAAGTGTAATATTTTGCTAAATAGATTTTATTTAAATATCACTTATTTAACACCCCACTCACCACCTAAGATTATTCAGTCTATGCTCCCGACCCTGAAACTCATCAGTGTAACATGTCTCGCGAGACAGAGTAAAAGGCGGAAATTTATGTGACGTTCCTGTATATCGGAAATTTTTAGACTTTTGAACTGTTTGCCCTACGAGTAGTCGTTTTGTGCGCCGAATTCACTAATTAAGGACAAAGTTTATAATTATTTCTGTTTTATATAACATAGTTATGGATTATTTTAATTTGATAAGACATACAATGCTAGGTGTACGTTAGTTAGTTTGTTTATTATCCTTTGGACATTTGTGTCTGTGGCATATACAACAGTACTTGTCTGACAATACAAAAATATTTATTTTACAACAAACATTACAGGTAAAGATAGCCACCAAACATAGTGTCAGACAGCATATTGCCCCATAAAAATAAGTAATACAACAAAACACAAGTCACAAAACTATCATATTACACAAGTATTTGTTTAACAGATATATAGTGAAAGGTATGCTGGCTCTCTGAGCACGGGTAGTCCGCAAATGTGTTGCCATATACTGTACTACCCATGCTACTTATGTATAGTGCTGGAAAGTGTTCTGAAGCACAATTTCCGAGGAGAACCTGAATGTAGCAGGAGTCTTAACCATCACATTCGTATTTTCATGTCGGCCATGTTAGCTACGTGTAGCTAAACTGTGTCGATTTTTTATCTAAATCAGCATATTTACCTTTGCCATGACTATTTTTTTTATCATTTAAGCACATTTATTGCAGCTGCACCGTCCAAATTACTTAAACGAAGATGACATCTAAACAAAAAGGTACGTTAAAACCCATTTAACTTAACGTTAACATAGTATCTAAAGCTAACCTTCTCTCTTGTTAACATGCTGCCTCTGCTAATGCAATTTCTTTTGTCATTAATTAATTATGACAAAAATAACAGAAAAAAATCCGAGAATGTGTTCACAATTTAAAGCTTGTAGCGGTCTTTTCTGTGTTTTCTGTAGCATGATGCACAGTTCGCTATAACCCTGCTTCATTAGCTTAACATCACTGTCACACAAGCTGGAAGATAATGTTATAACGTAATTATTAGTATTCACACAACTTTTGCTCTGTTATAAGGTTAATTATAACGCCACTTCATATATGGTGTAATTCGGCAAAACACAGAGGCCATTTATACTACCATGTATCAAACTAAATGTTGGTTAACTGTAATTAAAGCCTTTTTGTACTGATAATAAAATGTATACTTTTGAGAGAGATCATGATAGTATTGTTTGTTTCACATTTAGTGATGGTGGTAGAAAAGAGGTTTAAGTTTGGCTACTTTATTGTTTACCACCAGGAGTCAAAGGTCAACACACACATATGATAACGAACAAATATGATGTATGAATATACATTCTTTTATTTTCTCCAACAGTGCAATAGACGTCATTTTTACCAAGACTAGAACAATTAACCAGCAGTACCAAAGAAGAATATCATTATTAGGATATCAGTGACTTAAAGTCAAACAAGTGAAAGAAGCTTATGGAATCACTTAAGAGACACCAAATAAAAATATGGCAAGTATTAAAAGTCCATGGTGCACTTTGCTTTTAGTGTTTTTCTTTAGATGCTTAGACGTAGTTGGAGGGTGAAGGGCCTCAAACAGTCAGAAATATGAGCTGAAATTGGTTTAAAGACCAGACCATCCAAGTGGTAAAATACTGTTGGCTCAAAATAAACAAAACGAGTACCCTCCTTAATACTGAAACCAGATTGATTGAACTGTATAGCTGCACAAGTCAAACATCACTGTTTGTTTTTTGTGTATTGTGTACATTGTAGTCTCATACGTGTATACAAAGCAACCAGGAAGCCATTTTAGCACTTTGTTGATGGTGATGTGTTTTGATTCTAGTTGGGAAGGTCGGCTCCAAGAATAAAGAGGATGCTCCGTATGAGTTGGAGAGCCAGTTTGTCCTGAGGCTTCCTTTGGTGAGACTGTTGCACATTTTGAAACCAATTACTTCTATGTAAGTCACTGTGACCTTTTGTTGGAAATGATGTGGCTTCATCTGTTTTCCTCTACAGGAGTACGCCTCAACAGTAAGAAGAATTGCCCAGTCCAGCAGTATGAACATGAAAGACAGACTCACTATCGAGTTGCACCGTAAGTTGTTTATCAGTAGTGTTAATACTGGTATTTATGTCTGACCTGTGTGACATCACTATTCAAACACCAACTTAATTTGACTTACTAAGCACTTTCTTGAAAGCTGATTATTTGAAAGAGATTTTTTTTAAACTTGTGAAATGTAAATATTTCTAGTGTTTGTAGTTTGTAATTGGGCATGCACTGATATATCGTCATATTAGCACAACTGACATATGAACATTGGAATTTAACGTCCTTTAAACTGCTAATATTTGGCATTTTAATGATTTTTACTACAGTTTTGTTGGGATACATTAGTAACTATGACTGTTAATTTGACAAGATGGTCTTTACTACAGAATACACTTACATTATACATGTTTGAAAGAAACATCTGTATTTCACCTGCATTTGTACTCTGACAGTTTTTTTTCTTGTTTCCCATTGTCTCACAACATCTCATAATAATTGATCATGTTGTCCCTCTTATTTGTAGCTGATGGTCGTCATGGCATAGTGAGAGTAGACCGTGTCCCTTTGGCCTGCAAACTTGTGGATCTGCCTTGTATGATTGAGTCTCTGAAAACGGTGGACAAGAAGACATTTTACAAGACTTCTGATGTCTGCCAGGTATACCACTGCAGTGGCGTTACATTTAGGATGTCACATTCATTGAATACATTTCTTGTTCGAGTTTAGGATGACGATTGTGAGTAAAAAATACATTTTGTTAGGTAGAGCAGTAGCGTGGCTTTAAATTTAAGATGTGTTATTCATTGGATGCATTAGTTGTTAGATTTAAGTTACTAATAGTGATTTCCAGGTACTTTTTCTTTATAACATATACCTTAACATTTAAAACAAATAATTTGTCCCAGCTTTTCCTGTTCGTTATAACACTGCAGTGCACCAGCATGAATCAGTAGAATGCAGAGTAATTTACCATTCATTTTTGCATCCATGGGTTAGATGCTGGTATGTACACTAGATGGAGACCTTTACCCTCCTTTAGAGGAGCCAACTGGCACCGACCCTAAGAGCAAGAAGAAGGACAAAGACAAGGACAAGAAATTCATTTGGAACCACGGCAGTAAGTAGACAAATATCGACACGCAGCAGCTTTTTGAGCTGTTGATGTTGAAAACTTGACACATCAGCAATTCAGGAAGCATATGTTGTACTCCACAGCTGATTGAGCCACTTTGACTTCAATAATCCTGTTGTTTTGGTTTCCAGTCACCTGCCCTCTGAAGAACACACGCAAGAGAAGATTTAGGAAGACGGCGAAAAAGAAGGTTTTGACATTTTCATTTCCAGCTCAGCGCTCCCCTCCCCTTTCCCATCTGTCTCTTTTACATCCCGTCTGATGATCCATCTCTTTCCTAGGATCTCTTCCAGCAGGACATTTACATTTCATAAAACAGGAACGGTGGTGAAAGTGAAAACTAAGATTTACATATAAATAAAGCCTTTCCATCTTGGTTTGCCCCAAAGGCGCGCAAAAATGCAATTTCACTATTGCTTTGATCAAAGTGAAAGCGAGTGTGCTTGAGCGCTACACTTCTACTTTGTCTTCAGAATAAATCTTCCTGAAGATGCAGAGCCGAGCCATATTGATTTGGCCCCTTCTGTTTTTAATCGCTAATGTGTTTCCTGGCATTTGGCCAGCTGCTACTTTTTGTGTGTGTGTGTGTGTGTGAGAGAGAGAGAGAGAGAGACACACACACACAAAGTGAGAGAGATGCTGCTACACGTAACCCAATCTCTCTCTCTTTCTCTCTCTCTCTCTTGCAGTACATTGAATCTCCTGATGTGGAAAAGGAGGTGAAGAGATTGCTGAGCACAGATGCTGATGCTGTCAGCGTCCGTATCCTTTCAGACACCGGCGTATATTTTGCACGTCTATCTGCAAAGCCTATAAAAGCTAAAACCCAACCAGCAGATGTAACCAAGAAAACAACACTTGTTTATCTCGTTTAAAAGCAAGCAACAGCATGTAAGGTAGAATCTTATGGAAATGTTTGTTGACATTAACTTTTAAGAAGCATAAATAGCGGGTGTCCTTACTTCTCCCAGGTTCACCTGGCTTGACTCCGTCCATTGCCTTTGTGAGAGAGATTAATTTTGCGAGTAGGCTATTTGTGCTCTAATGAAAGTCTAAACTTGCCTGACAGAATAGGAGCACAGCAGGGCCCCGTTGAGTGGCTGCTTGCTGTGTGTTAATTGAGATGGACTGTTCATTATCATTGCTTAGTTGGCCAAAGTGAAGCTAGATTCTAATTATAGGTTTAGCGTTTGCATGCAGCAGCAGACATACATCAAGTATCACCTTTCAAGTGTACTTCAAAGAGAGTTTAGGAAAAGTGAGAGTTTTGAAAGACCTTGAGTCTTTTAGTGCGAGAGGAATACACAAAGGGTATTTTTACTTTAACCCATGACGTTCAGGGTGGGAAATCATAGCAGAGGATGAGTCCAAGGAAGCAGATCAGCACGGCTCACTGGCCAACCTGGATTCCTCACCTGGCACGTCAGGACACAAGATGGGTCATGGGTCCTCTGGTAAGTGAAACTCCATTAGTAAATCATGACAAATAAGACGCGGTGGGCTTCGTCAGCATGCCGGCTCCTCCACCAGCAAAAGGGGTATGTGTTGTTATCTTGACCACATGGCGTATAGAAACACTAAGCAATAAAGCCTGATCCATATTGTATTTTTGAGGCGATACAGATATTGATATTTGAGAATTTTCTTATAATCATTTTTTTTACATAACCTAAAACATTTGGAATAATATTTCCTTACATTTGTCAGGAATATGACCAAGATGTCTGTACCTCCAGAAGAACACACTTGTCAGTGTTCTCTAGTGCACAAACAACATAACGGAGACACTGTTTCTATACAATCTCAAACACGTCTATGGCATTTCTCTACTGCAGTTTCTTGTTCCTCATTGGCTGACATATATTTTGATACTGATATATCAGCAATAAGCTAATATTGTCCGATTCAGTGGTCAAGCTCTTTGTGTGCAGGTGCCTTGAAGTGGAACAGATAGCTCTTGCGACCTGACCGTTGTACAATGATTTCTTTGATACTCTTCTCCCCTCGCTATCAAAGGTTTACTTCTTCATTTTCATCATGCACACCGCCCTTGTCACTCCTGATAGCCTCTGCCCCGGTGGTGTGAAATGGAAATAGAGTGCACCCGGGCATAAGTTACTCTTTGGCCTTATACAAAGATACATTTTCCCCCTCTGGATTCACCAGGGGGCCTCCCCCCCCAGCACCTAGGTGCACAGTGCAAGTAAGTGTGCTGGCACTTATACTGTAGGTGCTGAGATGAGCGGTGTGCATGAGTTGCATGACTAATATTACTCTAAGAAAAGCCACCTGCTGCCCCTGTTTTCCTGCTCAACCGCAGCCGCTGCTGCTATTACTGTTATTGGTCCTATTATTAGTATTACTATTCTTATATTGCAATTAGTATTCTTTTTATTAATAGTAATATCAATACCATCACCACAACTATTACTTTACATCTCTATGTGGAGCTGTACTATATTACTGTATGTTCTTCCTCCTACTCGCTCTCTCTCTCTCTCTCTCTCTCTGATTTTTTTCCTCGCCACTGTCTCCTGGTGCTGCTGATGGTGGGAACTGTTGGGTCTCTGTAAATATAAAGAGTCGGTCTCGACCTGCTCTGTATGAAAAAGTGCCCTGAGATAACTTTGTTATGATAAGGCGCAGTATAAATAAAACTGAATTGAATTGTAACAAAAAGATTTCCAAAACAAAATAATTTGAAAACCACATTGCTTTGTAAGATAAGCTGTTCACAACATCATGAGTAGTCTGTGTGTCTGGAGACCACATTAATCATACGTTATCTCTACTGTTTTTCACTGCACTGTTGTCTCTGTGACCCAGATCGAACCCAAGCAAGTGCTCTGAATTCTCTTCCTTCTTTGTGTCCACGTTAATAACACTAATGTGCGTTCCGCATGGCCAGCCCAGCGCGATGAACTGAGGGAGATCTTCAACGACATCAGCAGCTCCAGTGAGGATGAGGAGGACGAAGGGGACCGGCACGAAGACGAGGACCTGAATATCATGGACACGGAGGATGATCTGGTCCGACAGCTCCAAGACAAACATAACGAGTCTGATTCTGCACAGCACGAAAGTGATCAAAACAACCAGATAGGTGAGAGGATATCAGGGTTTCTGCGCATTTGGAAAATTATTGAAAATAATTGTTTTAAATCAGTTGATGAATTGAAGTTTGAAAAAAAAAATGGCCCCGACATGAACTCCTTTTATCAAGGAAAGATTCCAAATATTTGCTGGTTCAAGCTTCTCAAATGTGAGGATTTGCTGTTGGTTGGACAATTTCACAACATCACCTTTGGCTGTGGGAACATGTGATCCAACGCTTTTCAGTTTTCTGTAATTTTATAGACTTAACAATGAGTCGATTAATTGGGGGGAAAAATTGACAGATTAGTCATTAATGAAAATAATTGTTAGTTACAGCCATTCTGACATATAAATACAGTCACTTCACTTACTAAATTGTTTGCAGTTTAAAAATCCAGATCTGAAAAAGGTGAAATATTGTAAATGAAATACACGTAGAAACTCTGTCCATATGGTGGGAGGGTCATAATTATGTACATCTGTTCTTGAATTGAGCATGTGTGCATGTGTAAGCTTTTCTGGAAAGTGTGTGTGTGTGTGTGTACCTCTGTGGATGAAGTAAGTGCAGCATTACAATTATGCAATCATGCTGTGCTTTCAACTTGCATTTACACCTCAGTGGGAATGCTGATTCTTTCAGCCGACTTACCCGACATAACAGTCTTTCATGGCGGTCATGGCAGAACACGGCACGTTGATTTCAGAACAGACTTGTAGACCAGAGACAGTCGGACACGAATCGCAATCAAACCTCCTCAGATACTTGTCAAAGCAGAGGTCAAAAATAACCATTGCCAGGTGTCGGGACTGAGTTTTCTAGGTCGGACATCACACACTGACAGCTCTCAGCACTCCTCCTCATCTAACCAGCCTGACAGGTGTTGTGGCTGAGCGTTCGGCTCAGACAGCTGTCTGGTCTGACGGCTCAATGCCTCCTTATCTGCATACACGTAGTTGTCAGTCAGTCACACTACTGGTCAGCTCTCTTGTAGCAGCCCAGCAGTGTCTTTATCTATGTGTCCAAGTCTGCGTGTTTCTGGTCGGCCTGCAAAGTTGCAATAAATGTCTGCGGGGAATCTTGCCTGCTTGTTGTTGTGTATTAGATGGACTGCTTCAGAGCAATGAAAGTCAGTTGGAGAAGGATGGAAGGAGAGGATGCATACAATTAGTTTGGAAGATAGTTGATGCCAGTGGAGCCACAGGTTGTTGCGAGGCACTATCACTTTAGCTGGATTTAATGAGAAGCCTCTGTGGAGCCCAGAGCAGACTGATTTCGATGTGTCTTTTAGTGCCTGGGTCTGCAGGCTCACGTCCCTTTTTAAATGGATTTGTTGTTCCCATTAACCGCAATTTGTCATACTGAAATGGAAAGCATCCTTGTGGTTCAGCAAGCTAAGGTGCATAACATGTCCTCATCATGGCTTTGTGAGTGTAGAGCTGCTCTCATATTATGTTGCATCTTCATCTCCATGACCTTAAATGTGTTTTCATGACAGTTGTAACATGTGACACCCCCCCTCCCTCCACTGCTCCAGTTATAGAGTATCAGGTGCAAATCAACGGCGTCAAGGCCAAGCTCCAGGAAACCCGCGCCCGGAAGAAACAGCAAGAGGAGCTCATCATGAAAGTGGAAAACCAGGCCCTCAAAGTAAGCAGTGATCACAAACACACACTTTTTTCTCAGACACATTGAGAATCTGGGTCTGTATGTACAGAAACATAAACAACGACATGCTGATGAGCTTGGACGCAGAAGTCTTCCTGCAGCATAATTTCTCTTAACAGTGATGTGAGAGACACACAGTGTTGGAGGCCATTATTTAATTGTTGTTTTCTTTGCATTTTTAAATTTCTCCCGTCAGCCCTTTACCGTATAAGCATTGCGCTGCAAAATAAAATGGCATGAAAATGTATTGTTCAATTTTTAGTAGAGACTTTACAAAAACGTGAGTAGACGTGGCCCTTTTTGCATTGCCACGTAGAGCTCCCATTGCTGGTGTTTTGGGACCGTCGGAGGCCCATCTCCAGTCGTTATTATCACAGTCGCAGGGAAAAGGTCAGCTGTCTCTGACTGGCATTCCAAGTGGCCTTTCTGTCGGAGAGGAGATTGCGACGCGAGCAGCCCAGACAGACACACATTTAAAGCCATCACAATTTAATGAGTCTCAGCGTGTCGACTCAAACAAGTCTTTGTTTGTCTCTCTCCTCTTACAGAACCGCTTCCAAGCTTTGTTGGATGAGATTATTCAGCAGGAGGAGCGGGAGATGGAGCAGGTAAGAACCTTTTCATAAAAGCAGAGGATCAGTGCTTGCTGTGAGCTTGCTGTGAGCTTTCTGCAGCTTTCAGCACTTTGCACGAGGTTCATCATCTTGTACGAATGTCAAATACCATGTTAGCAGATGCCATTCTGCTTGCAGTCTTTTTTAAACCCAACAATTTTCATGTCTGATAGCAAAGTTCAAATTCAATAACATGAAGAGTCCTTTCTGCAGCTATGGCATAGTGGCCACCCACTGTCTTGGGTCGTTGTTTGTATTGACAAATGAAGGCAGCAAATTAATATGGAAAGACATGTTAATCATCATCCACTTACCCTCCAATTACACCCCGGGGCTGTCGGGCATCAATCACGCCTTCCTTTTTCTGCTCCAACAGCTGGCCTCCCTGCAGGAGCAGCTGGACTCCCTGATAGAGAAGTGACCACCAGGGGGCAGCCTCACGTCGTCTTCAGCCACACTTAAACACGTGAAGAGAAGCGCCTTCATCCAGGGAGGATGGAGTCTTTATTAGCTGACTTGCTGTGTCATTCCTTTCAGTTTGTTGTTTTAATATTTTACACACACGGCATACTGATTTCTGTATTAAAAGTTAATGTTTTGTTGACAAAATGTGTTAGTTGTTGTTAGTTACTGTATGAATAAAATATTTGGTTGGCTTCAACATGAAATATTGTGTTTGTTTTGCTTGTAATCTTAAAGGTAAATGTAGTCTCTGACAATTGTTACCGCAGCTCACCCTGTTTGTATTTCGATACCTGCATGAAGAATAAATTACAAGATACACAAGTGTCCAAGAAATGGAAACGGTCAAGTTTATTACATTTTGGGCATAGGTAGATTTACACAAGGGGGCAGTAAGATGTTGGTCATTAACATCCTTTTTCTGTATGTGATTGAACCTTCATCAAAGTGTTGAAGTCTTCAGTAATGTGACTGCACACACATCTCCCCCGCCTGCGTTGTTAGGCCAGGCCTCAACCACTTTTTTTTTCATTAGCATGTAACAAGAGATAATGAATACTTTACAAGAGACACAACATTAGAATATTCTCATTTCACTTTGCCTTTAAACTAGGTTAAGATGTATCTTACTGTGGCACTGGCAGCATACAGTAGTTTGCATTTCTGTTACAGCTCCCAAGTGTATTCAGTGTACGGTCTTCTGAGTTTACTGGATTAAACCCTTTTCAGGACAATTTATACTCTTAACGACACTTCAGAATCCTGATTTTAATCATATTGGAGTATCACACTCCCATTTAAGTGCTTCAATTGAGAGCAGACATGGTTAGTAAATACATTAGTTCATTTATAGACAACATTTTTGACAAAGCGGTTAATGGTTTAAGTCATTTTTCAAGCAAATATGGCAAATTTGATGACCTAGCTTTGGTCCGGTTGTGACGGCATTTTCCGACATTTGATGGAATAAACTATTGATTGAGAAAGTAAGTGGTAGCTTCATCACCAGTAAAAAAAAATTGGATAGCCCTAGTTCAAATTTCAGTAGCTACTCTTAAAGGACCAGACAGCTGCGTCACTAAACCATCGTCACGTCTTCCAGAATGATCTCAACTTGTTCGAGAGTGATCTGGGCCTTTCTCATCCATGTTATTCTGGGCCCGGTGGTCCTCCCCGCCTCTCCCGCTCCTTCCAGCAGGGATTGCCTCACCAATCGCTGGGATAGGCGAGAGATTAGCTCCTCAGATTAAAGTGTCCACCTCCAAACCCTGCCTAATCCTGCCATCTGTCAGAGAGCAGCTAACCAGCCAAGACTCTCTGCACTGGGCTAATTAGAAAGCCAGAAGAACAGACCTAGAGAGGAAAAAGAAATCTCCAAAACACACACACACACACTTCGCTGGCTGGTATTGCTCAACGCAGAGTGACAATGGAGGAGACATACCTTCTGAACTTTCCAGGAGTCAGGAAGAAGATCCTGGCTGGAGGCACAGGACCGCTGCCACACTTTCCACCTGGGACAAAGGTAACAAGTCACATTTAACCTAATGACCTAAATAATATTAGATTCAAACTCAGTATGATAGGACATGGTTCCTTACATATTTACCATTGTGATGTAAATAATGTTCCACAGAAATGTTTTCTATTTTTAGCTGTGTGTTGCATTGCCCACTTCAATTAGATTTTAATGAATAATTCATGAAATGAGGACATTTATTCTGTATCTGGCACTTATACACAGAGCAAACATTTGGTCAACCAAATTGCAACATGTCCTTTGGCACCGAGTCTGTGTTTCTGTTCATCCACTGATCCGCTGGTAACAGACTTTTTTCCCTTCCTAGTCAAATCCAGCCATATGGCACAGAGCCTTGACACTGTGACAAACATTTTCCATGACAATGCCAGCATGAATTTCCATTTACCTGTGTGTCCGTATTCCAGTGTGTGTGTTCCCTCCCAGGTGAGGTGATTCCCAATTGCTCATGGTTATCACACCATTAAACACAATCTGTCCAGCTATAAATATAACATTACATGGAGCCAATGTAATTCTGCAGTCAGAGTGACAGGAAAGGCTTTGAAAATCTTTCACATGCACACAAACAGATGGAACACATAATGAAATCCAGCATGTCTGTTACACAAAAAGTGACTCAAAAATATGATGGCATTCAGTCATATTAATAGTTTTGAAAATATACATTAAGCTTAACAAACAACACACAATTGCCATGGCTGCAAATTGTCAAAATTAACAAGATGTTTAATATATTGTATTTATTCTGTTATGTCTCTATGTCAGACATACAGAACATGGTAAAAAAAAAAGAAGGTAAGAAAACATATATGTAGACCTACACATGCTGCAATTGCATACACATAAATATCAGTAAAAAAATCTAAGGCAGCAAGCCCCCTGCTTGCATCAGTTATGTTATTTAAAAAGTGAGAAGAAAAGGTGGTATATTATGTTGTCCGTGCACTAAATATTCTGTGTTCTGTGTTTATTCTGTGAATACAAGGTATTTTAAATTATTTCTCAATGGAAAAATCTACTTTTTAAATATAGGGAAAATCCAAGAGGATTTTTAGTACTAAAACTCCGTTGTAAATTATAAATTATGGACAAACTGTACACCATTATTTTATTTTAAAGTATATTTTGTTGACAAATAGTTTCATTAATTTATCTCCACCCTCTGTCTCTTCCTGTCTCCTGCTCCCTCCTTCCACCCCAGCTGGTTTTCCATTTCCAGACACTGCTGGATAACTTTGAGCGAACGGTCATCGATGACAGTCGACTGGCTGGGAGGCCAGCTGAGATCTTTGTCGGAAAGATGTTCAAGATGGAAGTCTGGGAGACCCTGCTGATGTCCATGAGGACTGAAGAGGTGGCTGAGTTCTGGTGCGATGCCACTGTGAGTTGAACCACAGACTTCGCACACGCACACATTCCCCAAGATATTAAAAAGCTTCATGAGTGAGAAAAGGAAGCTTTTGCTCCTCATTATGATGCACATGAATTTACCCTCTGAATCCTCCTACATGCTCAGTTTTATAAAAACAAACAAAGCAATCTATTTGTGTAATTTTTTGTGTTTTTCTTCTAGAGAAAATAAGTAATTTGCAAGTAAAATTGTGGCAATTTCTCGTGTTTTCCTAGTTGGACTGATTGGCACAGGCTGGAAGCACCATGGGGATAGCATGATTAAGTGCTTCTTTGTCATATTGTTTATGTTTTTGTTGATGAGTTCATTTTGTAGCACACAGGCTTGTACCCCATCGTGTCCAAGGGAATGAGACTGATCGCTCAAGGGAAAGACCCCCTTGAGGGCCAGAGACACATGTGCGGCATGGGAAACATGTTCCACTATCACTCCACTGGTTTCCCAGAGCTAGATGAACTAATGAGAACTCCTCAACCACTTATATTTATCATGGAGCTGTTGCAGGTAAGCCTCAGTGGCAGAATACAGCGTGTCACACTGGATAGCAAAGATAGTTTATGACAAATTGCCGTCTTCCTATTTTTTCAATAAACATAATATATCAGATTTTAGCATCTGTAAAAATGTGTACAAAATGACACATTTGAGACACTCAAACACACTATTTTCTAAAATCTCCAGACAGAAATGACAAAAGTGAAGTCCCATCAGCCTAAAACATTCAGCATTTAAATAATAATATTTCAATGGTGGAAGAAGTACTCCTTTAAAACAACAATAACATAATGTAAAAATACTAAATGTAGTTAAAGTATCCAGATAAAAGTATTCATTTTGTACAATTGCCCTTTTCAAAATGAGACATTATGGAGGTCCCGAGTGATGATTCTTTAAAACCAACACATTTTTTGGTGTAATCAGAGACACAAGAGAAAATGCCTGTGTGGTTCTGCAAGGCCTTTCATCTACAATAATGCATCATATTTTATGTAGTTAGAAGTAGTATATATAGTTAGTTGGTCATATGTTTTTTAATGTAAAATCAAAGTAAAAAGTATTACACATTTCCTTCTGAAATGCAGTGGAACAGAAAATTAAAGTACCATAAATTAGAAAGAGAAAGGTAGTAGAGTTAATGTGCTTAGTTTCCTTCCACCACTGCAATTCATTGCACTTGTTTAGCATTCACTTGGGCTTCCATTGTTTAGTTTTTTCTCCTTTTGATATTTTTCTTCTGTCCTGCGCGTCTCCTGCCCCTGCTGCTTCCAGGTGGGAGACCCCATGTCGTACCACAGAGAGTCATGGATGATGGAAAAGGATGAAAAGCTGCAGATGGTGCCAACTCTCCACATGCAGGGCAATGCACTGGTCAAGCAGAGACAATTCAGAGAGGCTGCCAGCAAGTACAAAGAGGCCGTCCTGCTGCTGAAAACTGTCCAATCCAGAGTGAGTGAAGGATTAGAGAAGAAAGATGGGATGGAGGGAGCAAAATGAGTGAATTTTGAGGTTTTCTCAGGATTTTAGGTTTTTGGGACATGCAACTCCAGCTGTGGTCCTGTGGGAGATTCCTGTTTTGCTCTGCTTCACTGTGTCCCTGATTATAGGCAGTAGGTTGGGAGGGCTGGCAAAGGAAAGAGGAGGGAGCGCTGTAAGAGATGTCTAGGATGAGAGGGGGAAGTTGAAGTTGGAGGAATACTGATGCAACAATGAGTATGAGATGTTTTGATGAGAGTGTTGATTATTTTGTGCGTGAGATAGTTTACAGATAGTCTGTGTGCAAACAAGTAGTAATGCTCTGTTAGACAGACATGGTGTTTTTGGTAAACTTCAGTGTCCCAAAGTCATGTTTGAATCTGTGAAAATATTTAAACCAACAGAACTCACATCAGTTATTGAAATGTGTAGGAGATGCCATGCAACATAGAAGCGCTGATCACGTTCTTGTTCTTCCATCTGTGAATGTGTGTGTGTGCGTGTGTGTGTAGGAGATGCCAGGTGATGTAGACTACATTAATTTGGGTCGAATGATCATCCCCCTGGAGTTAAACTACTGCCAGTGTATGTTGGAGCTGGAGGAGTATTATGAAGTTATAGAGCACACCACTGAACTGCTGGAGAAACACAAAGGTAAATGGATTGAATTGTAAAAATGTATTCTGAATCATTACTACTTCTTTTTTTCTACACATCTTTAATTGACCTTTTCCAGGTCCAGAGTTGAATGAGCATTATTTTTCTTTTCCACTAGGTTCACAATCACATATTTGCATCATTCTGAGAAATATGCTTATTCGCTTTCTTGCCGAGAGTTAGATAAGATGTATAGCCTACCACTCTCATACCACTCTCATGTCTTTTGGTTAATTATGAAGCAAAGCCAGGAGATGGTTAGCTTAGCTTTGCATACAGACTTAGTGGGGGAGACAGCTAGCCTGGCTCTGTCCAAATGTAAAACTTTAGATTACCAGGACCTCTAAACCTCTGGGGATTGGACACAGGTTGCTAAGCTAAGCTAACCTTCTCCTGGCAGTAGATTTGACTGTTAGACAAAGCTAGATCCAGCTCATTTTAGCATGACAACTGGAAGCAGTGGGAAATTGTTAGTCAACCCCTTTACCTTTGGTTTTGTACGGTTAATTAGTGAGCTTAGAGGTGGAACTGGCTTTGTGTTCCCTTTGGAAAGAACCAGATTAGCTGTGTCCCCCTAACTGCTTTTAGTCTTTATGCTAAGCTATGCTAACTATCTCCTGCCTGTAGACTGATACCATTCTCATGTCTCGCTTAAATATGAAGCTACATCCAGGAGGGTTAAGTGACAGACATGAGAGTGATAACATTTTTTTTATCTAACTCTCAGAATGAGAGCAAATAAGAGTATTTCCCAAAATGTGGAACTATTCTTTGTAATTGATTACATGAAAAGCTGCTCAGTGATGAGTAAATTAGGGCTTGTACTGAGTTTACTTCCACCCCAGTATATGAATACTGTGACAAACATTCATTTCAAAATGTTGTACAAACCTGACAGGGCCGGATGCCTGTGCTGGCGTTATTGCAATGGGTGTGTTGCATGTTTCTGTGTATTCGGTGAGTGTGTAGGAGAGCTGAGGTTGACATTACTGTGGGTTTTACAGCTGGAGCAGCCCTGGGAATTGTACTGTCATACCCATGGCTACTCATATAACCCTAAAGGAGCTCACATGCTGGCACAGTCTCCACTTCAGAGCCTTACGAATTATGCCACCGAGGCAGTCTTTATTTTACTCAGTCCCTCAGCCTGGATTTCCAGTTTGTGTGTGTATATGTGTGTGGTAGGAGGAGGGTGAATGTGTAGTTGTGAATGTGTGTGCTCAAGCTTGTGTGGCTGGAGGAGGAAGGGTGAACACTTGCTTGTGAGTGAGCGCGAGAATGAAACTGTATGGTGGAAATAATGGGCAGGAGTTTCTGAGCTCCAATGGCCCAGTTCGAGCTGTCATCACAGAGCTGCAGCCCTCTTCACAAGGCTTATAAGAATGATCCACCCCACACCATCACCACCACCTTTCCCCTGTTTTCCTTTTTCTGTGTCTTTAGTTCCCCTTTTCCAAAGCTTTTCTAGCTGTACCTTCACTTTCATTTCCCCTCCTCTCACACTTTTGTCTCCCTTTCTCCTTGGTGTTCCTGTCATCAATATCACATTGTCTGTATCACTTAAACTCAACCACTCTACTGCTGTTTCATCCCTTCAACCCATTTGTTTTTTAGGAAAGCACCCAGTGGTGGCTCACTGCAGTGCCTCTGCTTTTGCCAGAGGCGACAAAGAAATCTGTTTAAATGTTGGTTGAATGAAGATTTAGCGTACATGGGAATTAAATGCAGAGGAACAGAAGAACTGAGCCATCGGTGGGCCAACCAAGTACATGAGCTTATTCTGCTGAAACAGAGAACATAGTGTGCATGTGTGTGTGTGTGTGTGTGTGTGTGGTTGAATGGTTAGAAATTTTAGGAAATACGCTTACACACTGATACCACTCTAATGTCTGTCCGCTAAATGTAGGGCTACAGCTAGCAGTGATTTAGCTTAACTTAGCACAAAGAATGGGAAAGGGGGGGAAACAGCCTGGCCTGTCCAAAGGCAACACAATTAGCCTACCAGAACTTAAGCTCAGTAATTAACATATGTATATATCATTTGTTTAATTCCAACAAAAACCACAGAGTAAAAACGACAATTCACCCTTTTTTTGAAGAATCACGTGCCATGCGTCTTCTTCTTCTTCTAGATAAAACAAAAGATATAACATGTTAATTAGTGAGCTGCAGAGGCTCATTTTGTTATTGTTGGTCGTAGCCAGGCTAGCTGTTTTTGTGCAAAGCTAGACTAACTGACCGCCACTCATTTTTTCACAGACGGACATGAGTTGTGCCAAATCTCATCCAGAGCAAAAAAATATATATTGCAAAATGTCAAACATTTGCTTTAAGGCATGAGGGTTTAGTGAGGAACAAAGATGCAGCAAAGATGCAGTTTTGCAAATTCAGTGCTGATGAGAAATACACATACCGTACACACTGTCCTAAATGCAGACAAATTGCCACCTCAGCTTCAGCAGACAGAGCAGGGTTGTTATTGAATATCTATAGGTTAGACATTAATAACTCAGTTTTTCTTATTATTCGGTTGTGTATTTTTTGTTGCTTTTCTATTTCTCAGACTGTGTGAAGGGCTACTACAAGAGAGCCAAGGCCCACGCTGCCGTGTGGAATGAAAAGGAAGCCCGGAAAGACTACAACATGGTGGCCCACTTGGACATCACTCTGGCCTCTCTTGTCAGTCGAGAGCTGAAGGCCCTGTCAGATCTCATGAAGGAGAAGTACTGGGAGGAGAAGGAGAAATACTGGAACATGCTGGAGAAAAAGGAGAACAAAAATGAAGAGAAGGAGGAGGAAGTAGAGGTGGAAGACAAACGAAGACAGGAAAACTGTGAGAGTGTGACCGCAAAGAGTAAAGATGAAGTGGGGGAAAAAAAAGATGAAGAAGAATCTCCATCCAAATGTACTGAAGTCCATAAAGAGGACCCCAGCGGAAATAATGTTACACCAGCTGAGGGAACAGGTGACGAAGAGGAAGTGGGCCCGTCTGAGATCGATCGAAATGCTTCCAATAAATATGAGGAGAAGGGCTGGCAGCAGATGTTGCGACTGATCATGTTGCTGCAGAATGAAGGCAACTTCCTCATTAAAGAAAAACTCTTTGAAGAGGCTTCTGGAAAGTTTAAGGAGGCCATAGAATATGTGGACATCCTTCAGAAAGCGGTCAGTCCAATTGATCACATAGGGGCATTATCTAAAAGCATGCACAAAAGTAGTAATGTAGTTTTTAGAAAAATGAAATGTAAAATGAAACCTTTTCAGACAGCAATGACTGTACAGATAGATGCCAGGATTGACGCCGTCCATATTGATAGCCTACAGTCCAGGTCATTCAGCATGATGAATGGATTGAATGTGCCAGAAAGTAGTTTGACAAAAAGATTGTGGCTGATAAACTATAATCATCTATCATTGTTGCTTTTTTACTGAAGAGCAGCTGTGGCATTGAAGGTATGCTGGCGAAGTGAAGAGCAGAGAAAGGAGTGCTAAAAATAACAGCTATCCACAGAGATATCACTGTGACAGCGCTCGCCTGAGCTTCTTTTCTCTTTCTTAAACTCCTTCACTTTTGCCACACCTCACTGTCTAACTCCCTCATGCCTTTCACACACAACAAACTCCCTCTTCTCATCAACCCACCCTCTTCCATCTTCATTTCTCCTCCTCCTATTCTTACAACCCTCCACCCTTCACCTCATGTCTCTATCATCTTCAAGCGTCCAATTTTCATTATTTCTGCTGAAATCCTTACATTTTCATCTCTTTTCTCGTATCTATCACCTTCACCTCCCGCCCATCTCGTTCTCTCTGTGTACTCAGCGGGTGGATCAACAGGACGAGGACTGGGAGTTGCTGGAGAAAGTGTGCCTTCCTCTGACTCTCAACCTCAGCCAGTGCATGCTGGAGCTCAAACAATACCAGCAAGTGGTGGAGCTCAACAACAAGCTACTCAAAAAGCATAAAGGTAATATATGTATATGTAATATAAGATGGAGTTTGAGGCAGGGAAAGAAACAAAAAGACGTGTTTTGATATAGAAATAGGTACATGAGTATAAATAAACATCTGCTTTCTTTTTTTCCCCTTACACACCTTCATTTTTTAGCTTAAAAATATCAAGATCTGTTGCTAGTAGAAATGCCTGGCCCTCAGCAAACGCATGCCTTCACACTGCAACAATTCTTGATCTCTGTGTTTACCAGCGAAAGAAGGAACCAAACATTCACAACCGCATTGCTGCGTCTCTCTTTCATTCCCCTGGCACCCACCCATGGACATCACAGTCAAAAATGAATTCAATGTTTTCTTTTTGTTTCTGCTATGACTGAATTATTTATAGTTGAGGCTGGTGTGAAATGGTTGCTCTTATTATTTCCTTTCCCTTCCATTTACTTTTCTCTAACTTTGTCTTTTTACTGCTGTTCAGTGCAGTTATTTCATCCTCCCTCTAGTAGGTTTTCTTACCTTGACTTTTAGTTTTACTGCCTCTCAGTTGTATCATTGCTGACCTCCTGATCTTGCTGACGTCCTGTTTCTTCTCCCCTCCCGTACCCCATAGGTAACTTTAAAGCGGTGTACCAGCGGGCACGAGCACATGCCGCTTTGTGCAACGAGGATGAAGCTCGGAGGGATTTTGATATGGTGGAAAAATTGGACCCCAAGTTCAAACCCTTTGTCCGACAGGAACTGAAAAAGCTGTGTGATAGCATGCGCACCGTGCACGCCCACCAGAATAAGACTTACTGGGATACAACGCAGGAGAAGTGGGGGCCTGGTGGAAGCAAGGCAAAGAGTGCAGCAAAAAAGAAGAACGTCAAATTTTCACAGAAAGTCACTGAGAAAAAAACTGAAGAAGATAAGAAGACAGAAGTCAGTAAGAAAGACGATGAGAAAAGCTCAGAGAAACCCACCCCTGCTGAGACTGAGGGAGTGGATGAAGCAGGAACTGAGAAAAATCCAGATGTGAAAGCAGAGCAGAGTAATAATGAGCTAGAGAGTGGGAGAGAGAGTGGAGAGGGGTTAGATAATGAAAATATGGAGAGTGTCGTGGTTCATGAGGACGGGCAGGGTGCACCAGATAATCAAGCAACAGATAAAGATAGCGATCCATCGCCCACCAACACAGGCAAAGATAATGTAGTGAGCAAGAGATCGGCGAGCGATAAGGGCAGAAAGAAGGTCAAATGCCAATCAAGTGCTGCGCCCTGCCCAAGCAGAACAAGCCAAGGGAACACAGCCACCAGTGATAAGACAGGAAATGGTGGCACTCAATCAGAATAGAGCAATGGGTCGGAATTGTCTTGTAAGGAACGCAGGGGGGCCGCTGAGGGTTGAGAGACAAATAGATCCTAAAAAAGAAAGAACAGCAATATGGATGCAGAGAGTGAAACAGGTAGAAAGGGCAAGTGATAAACAGCCAGAAACAAGTCTCAACCGGAAATATGAATTCTGCCACGTAGAAATCCAAATATAAATGCCAGAAGACAAATTAATATAAGCAGCCACATTTGGCATCATTTTAAAATTAATTTCATTATTCAGTTCCCAAAAGGATATCTGCAGGCACATAAAAAAGCACATGCAGTCAAGGAGTTTGCCAAATACAAACTTTTTATTTCTGTACACAAAGAGTAGAAAGCAGCCAGTAACCCACTTGTTATTACAGTAAAAAGCCGTTCGTCAGAAAACTTTTTATACAGATTAAAAACTCCAGAGAAAAGACAGCAAGAAGTGTTTAAGTGCTGGACAATAACATCAAATCAAAAACAATTAAACAATAAACCTTTGAATGATTAATGAGGTATATTAATGGTGACTTAAAAAAAAGTAAACAAACCTCAGTTAGCCAGTAAGGTATGAGTGTTAGTGTTAGTGTGGTCAACACCTTGTTTGAGGTTAGGTGATTCTTTGCCCTGACGTGAGAGGTGACACATGTCCTTATTACAAGCTTAGATGAATGATAGCAAACATGGAGGGTGCGAGGCAAAGGCGGGAGAGTAATGATCGGAGCAGTGTCCTCTGGGTGACTCTTGCCTCTTTGGAGATCCTTTTTTTCTTCAATCACACAGCTTCAGTACACCACAGGGAGCAGGGTATGCTTTAGTGTATGCGAGGGATATAGGGAGCTACCACCAGTATAGAAATGTGAAGTCACATAAGTTACACCTCGGTTGATCCCACAGTCAAAGATGAGACTCAATGCGAAGATGACTCTCCGGCAGCGGGATAACCATCAAAGTCATTTAGACGCTGGTGTCAAACAGAAGAGTGAAACGTGGTGACAAACTGTGTATAGTAACGAAACCACCTAGTGTATTTATTTCAATCTGCCTCCTCTATATTGGCTTAAAATAAACACTTACAAAATGCAACCCTATAGGGAATGCCTCCTCTTCCTTTCCTTTTATTTTTATTTTTTCACACGCTGTCACCGTTACAACATTTTGTGTTTCCCTGTGCAAAAGTATGTAGATAACAGTGTGAGGCCGCCAGGTGATCATCAGTTTGCACGGCTGCTCTTTGTTCTGACTTCTGACAGTTTTACCAAAACTAATGAACTGACAAACAAAACAATGCTGTTGTGGAGATGGATTCAACAGATATTATCTTCAGCTGCTACACAGTGGCAGCCTTCAGTGGAAGGTGGAAGTGAAAAAGAGGGAAGTGGCGCTCTCTCTTGCTTCCCTTAAGGCTATTAGCATTTGTATTGATGATGAGCGGCACATCACCTTTCCAACTCACAAACCTGTGGTACTGCGTCCTTGTGGACAGTTCCCTAGCAACACTATCAAAACTAAGAGGCAGTGAGTGTTGAGGAGGATGGTGTCAAAATGTGAAGCGCTGTGTGCCTGGAGGGGTAGCCCGTAATGAATGCAGCACACTGGGTTTCAAACTCCTGTATGTGAGGTCAGAGTGTCGTTTAAGGATTAAGATGAATTCCTAACTGTGTATGTCTTTGTGATTTGTGTACATCTTTCTGTGAGAATGAGGCAGTATGATTGCTGACAAACACACAGCGCCACAGCTTACTTCTCTTGTCTTGCTTCTGGAGATTTTACTGTGGCAGGCACATCAAAGTGGATCTCTCCCACCAGCCCTCCAGCAATAAATTGATTTTTTTTTCACCTTTCTACCCTTGTCTCTAAGATCTTTAGTCCCTCCAAGCACCCTCAGCAGCATGGGTTCACCCATAAAAGCCCTACTTAGCTGGTTTCAATGAATGGATGCTCACGTGCTGTGATCTATTTTTACCTGTTACTCCAAATTAACCACCGGCCTGTCCAGGGACTGACACAAACACACATGCCTGATGCAACCTCCTTCCCTGAATGTAAAACACAAATGAAAAAAGAAAAAGTCAGGAAAGACTAACTCCTTTATATGGATTCAGTTTGGTTTTAAGGCATTAATTGAGTGTGCTATGTTTAGAACAGAACGCACCCTGTGACCTTGATACGATGAGGGCAAAGTCGTTTCAACTGTCGTTTCTTTTTGTAAATCTAAAAGCAATTAAGTACGCATTAGCAAGGGAAAATGAGGCATGTATAGCTACTGTTCTTTTCAAATCTACATGGAGAGGGGGGGATTATTCGGGATGGAGTCAGTGTAGGACCGCGTTATGGTGGCTTGCCTTGTCCCCCTGTAGTGTCTGAAATTGGCCTAGTAGAGAGAGGGAGCTTCAGCCTGGCAGCACTATTGCCTGGAGCTTCTTCCTTCTTTTTCTCTGCACACAGCAGGAAAACACTGAGGACGTCTGCATACTGATATTCATCAGCAGACATTTCCTCAACAAAACCCAATTTCAGTCACAATCTAAATTGGCTCAAAACTGAGAGTTTGTCTGATTCCCACGAGCCAAAAAGATGAAATTAATCTCCATTTTTATGGAAGTGTATAAAGTCTGTATTTTGAGTGAAGCAGCACAACACATATGAGAGCCATTTGTGGATTTGTGCATGATGAGGGACAGTTGCATTGTAAATAGGGAGTATGGATGTAGCAGCATGTGCGTGTGCACGTACGTCAGTGCATGTGGTTCTGTATGAGTGTAAAGGGCTCACTTAGGGGAGGCGAGCAATGAGAGCAACAAGCAGTTTGAGAGGATTAGAGGAACACAGTGTGTGCATACAGAGACGCTGTGCTAGCGGGCACTTTGGCTGTCTTAAATAAATCATGGATTTAACTGATGATGTGTCATTCTCACAAAGTAAATAAGCTCGTTGTGGGTGCTGTCAACTCTCTGACAATCTGCACCACGCAGCCACATGAAATGCAGTCAGCCCAGCCCTGATCTAGTTTATACTAGCAAGCTTTAACGCACCACCTCCCTTCAGAAAACAAAAATAACAACCATGATAACACATTCAAGGAGGAAAAAAACACAATCACTGAAGATACAGGCATCCTGACAAAACAGGGGGATATTCTTCTTATTCCTTTTTGCATTTCTTAAAGTTCTTTTCATGGAAAGTCCAATTTGTGCTGTGGACTGATATAAAGCTTGACACCTCTGAACGACTACACAGATACTGGTTAGCACAGTGTCTTGGCTGGGCATTTTCCTTTTACTTTAGTGTCTCACTGACCTGCTGCTAATGTTAGTTTCCTTTGGCTCGTTAACGTGGTGTCAGGCTGCGCCACTGAAGTTACGAAGCACAGCCTGCTCAAACGGACATCAGAGTGAGCCTTTAGCAGTTTGCATGAAACAGGCTTTTAGTGCACAGAGTTCCAGTGGAGGGTTAGCTCTGGTTATCACAGCTACTGCAGTGGTCACGGGGCCTGGTGTATTGTGGCCTGACCGCAGCCATATGGAGCTCCTTCCTCTGCCATCAGGCGTCCTTTCAGGCTTTCACTCAGCTCCTCCAGGCCCACTCGGGGGTTAGATGTGTGAGGTGGTGCCTGAAATTAGGAAATAGAAGAAGAGAGAAAAAAGGAAAAGCTTTTACAATTTTATGAACGTAAGCACAAGACTGAGAAAATGTTCTTGGTTATAACTAAAAAGGCTATAATTATGATAATCCCTTTCTTTGTTCAAGTTACAGGCTTTAGACTGCCCTGCAAATTGCGTTTTAAATGCAACGGGACAGTTTGCAAAGTGTGTGACACTGACGCTCTTTCTCTACTTACTCCTTCTGTGCTACTGTCTGTCTCTCTTTATCTTACTCCTCCTCTCTGCCATTTAATCTCCCTGTCCCTCCCCCCGACTATCGACCCGCAGCAGTTCATATTTGCTCTCCTCTCCATCTCTCTTTCTCCCGCGGGTGATGGAGGAGCAAACAGTCTGTCTGTGAAGCGTGGGGTGCTACGGCTTCTACGATCCATCCAGCCAAGACGCATTCACCTGGTTCTGAAGGGAAGACGTTTCTCAGCTGCTCGATGACCTCCTGGAGCTGCAGCACCGTGTCCTGTTCGTGCTCCATATCATCTCCTGACACACACACACACACATAGAATGTTACACCTGTAGAAATGGTAAAAGGTGGGATGGGTGCGTGCATGTGTCAAGCCCACATCTGAGCCTGGATGCACGTCGCTGACCTGCTGCTTCAGTGTCAGTGGTCTCTCTGCTGGCCGGCTCCCCGTGGTGACCCCCTCCAGACACAGGAGAAGACAGTGTTGACGGTTCTGATCCATTGGCCTCCGAATCATCTTTGGGCTGATTTTAGGAAAGACTGATTATCATTCAATACAAACAATTGCTCATATCCATCATGTTTCACTCATTTTGCCTTTGACATAGTAATGAATGTGATAGTTAATGGCACTCAGCCAAGCAGTCCTTCACTGGTCTTTCTTAGCAGAATTATTTTAAAAGAAAAGCCAATTTCGTCCCGACATCTCAAAATCACCAGGTTATTGAGATTTGTTCTTTGATAGACAGATAAAAAGATAGTGAATTGCAGAGCACATTGCAGCATTGCAGGAAACACGCTGACAGAAGTGGGGGAAAGTATCAAATCACATTCATAGATGCATAATGTAACTCGGAAATATGTATGCAACCCACCATCTTTTGTATTGTTTGTAGCAACACTGTAGCAATACTCAAGAGGTGAGTAAGTTCAGTTGTTGCAGTGCAACTGGTAGTAATTCATACATACACTTCCACAGACTACAAAGGCAGATTTTACAGATTTTATTGTTTGAGGAAATTAAAGTATGATATTGTTCCTGGGAGAAAAGGGATTGAATAGCATTTGTTTTTTTACCCGAGAATGTGTATCTCCGCCTACTCTGCCACATGCTCTTCTCTCTTCAGTCTCAGTTTCCAAGTCTTTGACCTGAAGAAGTATTATCTATGTCCTTGTTTCTTTCTCCTGTTGTCACTCACTCCCTTTGCATTGTCTTTATTTAGTGACCTGCATGCACAATTTCCATCTGTACTCCCACTGCTAACAATATACACATATACACAGCTTATTATAGTAACCCAGTAGGTGCGTGTCAGATCCCACTAATCCATTTCTTTCTCACACCTTTCCTTTAGACTGCAGTATATATTATGTATATTACGCTCCGGAGTGTCTTAAGGCTTATTCTCTTTCTTAACTCTCTCTATACTGTACATTTTTGTACTCCCACTATAGATATTTTCTGATGTATGCACTGTGATGCATACAAATGTTTAAATCCATTGAACTTCAATGTGTCTGCCTGTGTCCTTAATTCAGACTGCAGCTACAGTTTAGTCACGTGTTAGAAAAATAGCTGATGCAGTTAACCAGAGACCCTTAACATAGCAGATGCTGTTGATGGACACATTGGTGACTGTAGTGAGGGATCAAACATGTGACCTTCAGTGTTTAAAGTCACAAAGTGCTTTACAGTAAAAACAAAGAACAAAAGTAAATAAAATCCAAAATGACAAGAAAAAAGATAAAATAATTAAAGAAATTACAACAAATATCAGAAGTTAAGAAAAGATAAGATAAGGTAAGTATTAAGGAGAGATTTAAAGGGACGATACTGAGATCATCAGGCAGGGAGTTTCACAGCTCAGGTGCCTGGATACCTTTAGTGACAAGTCGAGATTTTGGAACCATTAGTAGGGCCCTGCCGGAGGATCTAAAGCAGCGATCAGGCTCATAAGGACTTAACAGATCACAGATATTGTCAGGAGCGTGACCGTGCAAGGCTTTAAAAATTGGAGGTAAATTAAAACCAATTCTAAAACTCGTAGCTAATCAATAAACAGCAGCAAGGATCTGTTGTGACATGTTTCTATTTCTTAGAACGTGTTAAAACCCTGGCAGCAGCGTTATATAAGTTGTGTAAGTCTTTGGATGTTTTGCATGCTTAGACCAGAATTAAGTGCGCTGCAATTGTCAAATGTAGAGCAGCCATTCTCAACCAGTGGACCGCGGCCCAGTGGAAGAAGGAGTGCCAGATAAAATGCCAAATGGTTAGATTAAAATGTTTTAAATGTTTTATAGTAATGTACAAAACTAATTGTTTTGTATGCTCAAGGATTTGCTTACAATAAAAACCGTCAAATTAAAATGCAAAATTTTGTTTCCAGCTGTGTTTGAATATCACCAGCCAATCACGACACACAATACAATAGGTTGAGAACCCCTGGTCTAGAGGATATAAAAGCGTGGATGACCTTTTTCTAGATCTGCAAATGAGAAGAATGACCTAATCTTGGTTAAATATATCAGCTGGACAAAGCAGGACTGCATCATTTTTTGCAGGACATGTTTTGACATCCAATTCTTAATTTCAGCAAGGCAGGGCATAATAAAAGACACATGGGTGGTACCAGGCTTTATCGGAAGATACAGTTGAGAATTATCCACATAACAAAGACAAATGATATTATATCTACATGTAATTTGCCCCAGGGGTAGCATATATGAGGTAAATAAAAAGTGATCCAGAATAGGCCCCTGGAGGACCCAACAAAAGAGAGGAGTTAACTGCAGAGGTGGAAGAAGTGCTCAGATGCTATACTTGAAAATACAAATACCTGTCTTTTATGTAAGTAAATACATATTATACTGTATGCACTTTCATGGTATGGGATTGCCCAAAAGTAAATTATTTTTGGCAGGAAATTGTACGCACCATCTCCAGCTTGACAAATAGAAATATTGCAATTCATCCAGCTCTTCACTTCCTTAATAACTCCTCAGAGAAGGCTACTCCCATAAAAGGCACGTTGGATATGGCTGAGTGGTATGTGACCAGCCAAGAAGCTCATCGCTCAATGTTGGATTTCTCCACAAACTTTAATTTATTTTAACTACTTTATATAAGCCAGTTTATCAATCTGTAGCAAATTGTGGTAACACTTTATTTAATGGGTCTATGAATTCCTAATAATTTCCAAAGAAGTTTCCTGGAAAGAACAATTATAGGGAAAAAAGAAAGTGATCAGTTGACTTTTAATTAATTCCAAATGCTAAGCTAGAAAACTATAAATATATAGTGGGAAAATTACCTCAAAACTGTGCTTAAGGTATTTAAGTAAATGTATTAACACTACTGCTCAACTCTCTCCATGACACCCCACCACCATGCCTCTCACAGAGGTGTACCTGTAGCAGTAGCTCCCTGAGCCTGCGCAGCTGGGACTCCAGCTGTTTGTTGTGGTCCTCCAGGATCTGCATACGGGTCTCCAGGCGCGTTTTGTGTTGTCGGAGGACCCGTGCCTCAGCCAGGAGCTCCTCATCCTGTTGCCCTTCTGCTGTGGGTGAACCTGGACCGTCCTCTCCAGCTTCAGTCAGCATGGGAACCAACGCCGCTTCCTCGTGCTTCCACTTGAGCCTCCTGTACTCGCCCTGCAGCACCCTGAGTACCCACAGTGGAGGACAGATGAGGGGAAAACAGTCAGGCTCACATGTTGATGCAGCATACGAAACACACACACACACACACACCCGAAGGTATTTATCTAGTTTCCACCTAACAGACACAGAAATACGCCTCCACATAACAATCTGACATGTTTGTGAGTTAGATAATTAGAATAATTTCACTGCATGCCTAAAGACTAACACATAAAAACAGTGCAGCAAGGGGCTAATGTATTGTTGATATCTTGCCATGTGGAAAGCAATCATCTTCATTTGGAACATCTGAACAGCTGCAATAAATCAGTATCTTCTATCCCTTGTGTGTGTGTCACTAAGGCCATTAACTGACTGTGTGCTGTGCTGTGAAGCATTACTAAGAGTGTTTTAATTTATTTGAGTGCTGGAAAATCATGCTGGTCTATTTAAGTGCTGAATTAGTAATAACCTTCTGTTTAGGACAAACATAAATTGCACATATCGCAGTGTCACCACACCCCCACACACACTAGCTCTACTTCCTCATTGTTTGGGGAGCCCACAGACTCCACTGTGGTATGTGTAATAATAATAATAGAAGATTAGGGTTAAAGGGTTTTGATTGTGAACTGGGTCAAGGTTAAAGATACCCAAAGGGCACAAATGTATGTGCATGTATGTAGCAGTATGCACCCGAATGTGTGTGTGTGGAAAGGTCACAACCAAATTGAAGACACGAGAAAATTATTCATATGAATCATTCGCATAAAGGGTGCCTCTGGTAACCAATTAGGAGAATAGGAGAAATTAATTTGCTTAATTTATGGAAAATGCATGAGCATCTTAGCTACTTGGGCACAATATATTCAAATTTGGGCATTAACTTCTAAACTAATATGTGTCAGAGATGCTTTACACTCATATCAACCCATAAAGGCCTCTTCCTTTCTCTTCTGGAGGAGACCAACAAACTGTCAAGTGTTTCCATGTTATCACCACATTATTTTACAGGCTTTGCTGTCATGTATGCACACAGAAAATGTTTTTGTTGTCTTAAGCTTGTTTAGTTGGATTTAAAGTGTGAAAGTATTTACTCTCTGCAGAAGGTCTGCAAATGGCAGCAGACACATCAAAAAGAGTTTACTGCCTCCAGATAAACACACATGTACACACAAGCTGTGTTTGTGTTATTATGCTTTTCTGGTGAAAATCACTCCCTAAACCAAAGTTGAACAGTTCTGCTACATGCTTTATCTCAAACCCCATTCTAAACCTCATTCAAATCTACAACCAAATCAAATTCAACACAGTTCTCAGTGCTTACAAGAATAACACATTATTCTTGTGTACTCTGTTGACGTACAGCAATATGTGCAATCAATCTGCTTCAGAAGGATTTATTGTGTGTGAAAACAAACCTGCAGTAATGACTCCACCACCCAAACAAATCAACAAAGGAACCTAGCTCCAGACTCAAAGCACAATGTCCTAGTTTGTTTGTTTTTTGGCTACAGACCTGTTCTCGTTCTCCAGCCGCGCCAGGGTGCATTGGAGCTGCTCCTTGTCCTGGTGCTCCAGGTGGGCCAGCAGCATGTGCTGTCCGCAGGGTGAGTCATGGTCCAGGGCTGGGCTGGAGTGACGCAGGAGGTACTGATCTTCATCCCTGAGTCCCCCACACAGGAGACAGCACACTGAGCCACCAGCACACAGCCACCAGCAGCACAAAGCAGAGCCCGGGACAGCATGGGAGAGCAGACAGGCCAAAGCAAGGCAAGGCAAGCAGGGCGAGGAAAGGCATCACAGGACGAGACGCAATGCAACAAGACTGGACGGAATGAGATGGAACACAATGGCAAAGGCACTGTGCCAGGTTCACAGTCCAAATATTAAATCATCTGTAATAAACTTGGCTCACAACAGCATTATAAACCCACTCACATTTATTAAAAATGGAAGCTACATCACAACATATTGCTCAAATAATAAACACTTTATGGAACAGAAAACTTAATGTGCAGATCCATGATAGTAGACCTACGGCTGTAAAACAATAAATGATCTGTGAATGTTTGGCTATTATTTTAATGGAAAGACAGCTGTTTGTCTATATGTTGCGATAATGCTTTGGGCTACGAAGAAAAACTACTTTATTGAGGCAAAGTTGAAAGCAAGTGTTGCATTGTAATGCTAAATTATACATCACAGAGGTATTTATAGGCCATGTTCAAACAAACAGGTAAAGTCAAGAGGTGGTCAGATCTGCTGTAGCTGCAGCACACCTCTTCTACTGTAAGATCTGTTAGTTAGGAGGTCCCACGTAACCCTTAGATGCACTGGTGGCTCAACAATGAACCAAAGAAACCTGTTTTGTGTGCAATATTTTTTATGCTGAAAATATTTCAGCATTTCACATTACAGGTATTCCTAAAAAGTGCAGTTTTTGATTTCATTCCATTAACATTTTTTTATTTATGTAATTTACTTTGTTAAGAACTTTTAAATTATTATCATAGTTTTCCATGAGTGGGTCAAAAATGACTCATAAGCATTTTCTGTGGAGATTCATAGGGATTTTACTCTCTTACATTTGGATACACAGTATTTCTCTAGACCACATCTCATCTGTCATTCACATCAATGCTCACCCACATTATTTTACAATTTTACATTTGATGTATATATTTCTCCCTCAGAAAAATGGACATAACCAAATTGAAAGCTGTTTTACTTAACATTTACATCTTTATTATATTTATATGAAAGAGTATCTGCTATTATAATACAATAACATCACTTCAAAGCTATCTTACATTAGCTTTCCACTGTTGTGGATATAAGTGAAATGTTGTCATAACTATGCAAGTTTAATAATGTTTATCATTAACAAAAAACACTTATGGAAGACTGAAGGTTCCATTGACCTATGCATCTAAGGGTTCAATTTTTTTCAAGTCCACTACCTGGCAATAAGCACGATAAGTAAACTCAGAACAATACACACAGGTGGAGGCTGAAGGCTGCACACACAGGCAGCAGGGTTTAGGACAGAAAACAGTATGATGCCAGCCAAACACCAGCTGGAGGCACAGATAGCACAGCAGCATGTACAGAGCCATGCAGCAGGAAAAACAGAGAGGCACTGACAGGCAGAAGGGCGGGTTCACGGAATAAGAACAACAAGACACAAGGGCACAAGAGCAAAAAACAACACCGCTACACACAAGGGGTAGAAGTGAAGTGTCATGCAATACAAACACACTCTCAGGCATGGTATTATAGACAGACACAGATGCAACTACTATACATGAATGCACTGATATACACACATTTTTGTGACAAAGCTCCATCCAAGCGACACTCTAGATACATGCACATGGCAACAAAGACATTGGGAGCGGGTTTAAGAAGCACAGGTGTCAGTCGTAAAGAGTGTTGCTGAAAAGTCGTGTAGCTTTGTGTAAGCCTAAAACTAGCTTCTAATGTGGTGTCAAATCACAGCCTTCTCTCAGAGCACACACACATTAAACATGTCTGAAAAGAAATAATGAGCACACTTCACAATATACACACCCAAAGACGCACACACCTGGATCCCTAAAAGACCAGACAACGCTTTGCACAGAGCTGCTGGGCATGCAGCCTTGACTTTAAAGTGCGATAAAAAAAAAAGAAAAAGGAAGACCATCTCAGAGAAGGAGGAAACGGTTGACAGGCCACACAGATGTCAACAAAATATGACATGGACACACACAAAAACATGATCTCAAACAACCTTAATCAGTCTTTCCACCTGGCACTTCCTCAGCTTTCCACAATGAGGACTCACCCTATTGGTTGCCTAATTCACAACAAACATCCCCATTCCTCTCACTGCTGTAACCTTGCTATCGCCCCGCCACTTAGCCAGCTTCTACAAACACACACACATGCCCCTCTCCTCTGCTGGGGCTTTGTGTATCTACCACAAGCCAAAGACTTCAATCACAACAGGCATGTGCATGATGATGGGGGGGCGTGTGCACGCTGCTCGCTGTGGGTCATTTTCATTATGTGGCTGATTATTTATGTGATTACCCAATCTTTGCCTAGCAGTAGAACATATATGCCCAAGCCTGAGCACACACATAACACAGAGACAATCAGTGTATCAAGAGGAAAGAGTGTACACACAAAACACACACATAATCCCCGTGAAAGACTGGGGTTGTAATGAGGGGGCTCGTAGTGTGGGGGTGGCAGCATACTCACAGACTTTCATCAGGAGAAAGGCTATCCGTGAAGAATGAACAATTCTGGCTCTCCATTTCTGCCAACCTATATATATATATATATATATATATATATATATATATATATACACATACATACAGAGAGACATATTTACACATGTATACAAACAGACACACAAAAAGAGAAATTAAGGAGAATGGATGAGTCAGAGCAAATGTAGGAGGAAGCAAAAGCAACACATTGATATTATCACACACTGGGGAAATATGACCCCTGAAACACAAGATAAAACAAACAATCAGTTCAGTTTAGCTTTTAAGTAGTGGGACTAAGACCTGTGGCCTTTAAGCATTATGGACTGCAACTGAACAGCGAGCTGTCTGCAAACATCTGTCTGACAAGACTGCAGAGTGGCAGAATTTCCACAGCGTACGAGCTATAAAAGTGTCCACAAAGAGGGAGAATAAAACTCTGATAAAATACCGTATCGTGTCTACCAGCATGCAGGCAATAAAAAAAACTTCTTCCTGAAATGTGCTGTTGTCCAAGCACCACGGACAGCAAGTGTGTGTGTGAGCTGCTGTGTGGCTCGTCAGGACCAAGGACAGCGCTTCTAGTTCTGCATTATGTCCTGCTGACTGTCAGTGGACAGCTGCACTGCACACGCTGCTCTGTAAGCTGTTTCACTACTGTTACTACAACAATTGCAAAATGCTGCAGTAGGTAAAAAAATGTTTTAAGTGTGTTGAAAAATACATGGTGCTTATACTAGTTTGATGGCATAAATCATAACTGGAGACACCGCATCACTGTAAAAAAAAAAAGGTTTGTCTGTTTAAAATAAAAAATGATAGCAAGACACTTTACCCCAATTTAGGGGTTGACATGGTAGACATGATCTAAAGATGCAGGTTGAGACAGGCTGAGGGAAAGTGAGTACACCACATAATAAATGAATCACAAATTGCTACAGTCCACTGAACATCACATGTTTGTGATATGTAACTGTGTTAGACAACCAAAGGGTGGATATCTCCTTCAAGTGAGGTGATTAACCAGCTCAGAGAACTAACCCACTGATGCAAACGTGCTAGGAGCCTTGTTGCTGCCCACATACATACATACATACATACATACATACATACATACATACATACATACATACATACA
>JAVQJL010021775.1:0-13844 GCA_036024295.1 Nannoperca obscura | reverse complement strand
ACAGAGAGAGAGAGAGAGAGCCAGAGAGAGAGAGAGAGAGAGAGAGAGAGAGAGAGAGAGAGTGAGAGAGTGTGTCAGTCCTCTAATATGGGAAATATTTCTTCCCAATTATATATCTTCCCAATATTTACTACATCCAAAACTGAACTACATAATCTCATCACTACGCTGCATCCAGCGGTGCCACTCCACACTTTATCCTTGAGTTCATTGTCTTTATAATTTTGTGTCCATTGTTATGGTGGGTAGTGTAGGCAGCAGGGAATGGACCCACATGCAGATAAACAGGGAGGTTTATGAAGTTCAATGATTTACTTACACCAAAAGATGACCTTACATGCTAGGTAGGCAGGCAGCAAAACAGGCAACAAGTAACTGTCAGGTCCAGTTTACAGACGCCTGAGGGAACATACAAGACAAGAATATGGGAACTATGAAGCAAGAGAACAAAGCAAGGGGAACGGTGTAAGAAGGGAGGGACTGATGAGGGAATGAAGTGTAGGTGGGGAGATGGGCAGGGACGTTCAGGGGAGGGGAATGAGGGGACTGAAATGCAAACAGGAGTGGCAGTTGCTTGAATAAGAGAACATCTGAGTGCATCTTGTTGACTAATGAAGACCAGAACTGGGAAAACACACATTTGGCTGGAGGGAGGGACAGGGAGTAGACAAGGACGAGATAAGATGGAAGCAGCAGGGGGCAGTGACAAGAGGCTTCAGTCAAGTCAGAAATATTTACTTCCGGTTAGATCCACCTGTAGGCTACCTGTAGTTTGCAGATCACAGTCAGGTAGTTATGGCTCACATAGGCATTATTATTATGTATATCAACCAGACAAGACACAGCATACAACCTACAATCTAGCGTTAAATATTACAATTACACAGAAAATTTTGATTTTCTACAAAACAAGATGTTTGTGGTCAAAAGGCCAATCAGCTCTTTGATCAGGCGACAGCCAATCGTTTCCCATCATGCCCTGGGTCTTGTGGTTGGTGGTTCTTAAAACTGCAGCCACCTCGATCTCGTGAGGTTATCGTTGCCCATGTGTGCATGACATCAGAGAAAGTCAGACACAAATCTAATACATTGTGCGGCGATCGCCGGTGATGGATTTTGCGCTGGCCTCGCTCATCTCGAATGAATCTAATACAGGGTGATGAGAAACAAACAATCAACAGGGCCAGAGATGTAATGTGATGTCTGTTCATCGTCATTGTAATTGGTTGATGCCTTTATTTGCCGTGCAAAAGCTGATAAAAATCAACCTTGTCGCTTTTTTGCTGCATAATATCTGTTTTGTGTGTGAAACAGTTGGAAAAAATATTTTATGTATGCATCAAAACGTATGTATGCATGTAAAAAACTCCCTTCAAATCATTGAGTTGTTAGTATAAGAATGTTATTACATATTTAAGCTTTAAGGTTTATTTTAGTTTAGTTGATTTTTCAGTTTTGTCATTGTAATTGTAAAGTGACAGTAAGACTTACTAACCGCTCACTACCACCTTGTCTGCACTGATATCTGCGGTGTCAAGCTGTGGTGACCTTGTTGGTGCAGCAAATTGCTACACTGTTTGAACTGAAAGATAGATTTACTTGTGTTTCTGATCTGCTGTCAGATCTGTACAATAACACACTGGCCTCATATCAAGACCAGATAAAAAGATCTCTTGACTAAAAATCACCATGCAGATGAAGCTACCAGGTTTTGTACAAAAACACTCTGTAGCAATTTGCTGCTAGCAATAGCATTAGCATGTAGCTAAGGTGGCACTGTACTAACCAGGAGACTAGTAAGTACTGATCTGACCAAAATGCAGCGCAAGACTCTTGTTTTTCCACTGTAACGTGAATACGCCTTTAGCCAAAAAACATAAATTTTCCTGATTGGAAGATCACTGCTGGCACTTTTTATCAGCTATGCTAGCTAGCTAATTAACCTTAATTCAGAAGTTGAATGTCCAGCTGATTTTTTTTTATGTACAAAATTGTAGACATCAAATGAATGAGGTTTGTCAGTTTACATTTGATAACAACTGAAATAAGATAGCTCAATGACATATCGATGCAAACAACACTGAGGCTAAATCTACAGGTCCACAGCAACACAAATAAGCTTTGTTCTCTCAAACTCACTGAAGAGAGAGAAAGATGGATGGAGAGGAAGAAAATGATACACAAAGTCAAGCAGACTTGAGAGCAGACAGATAGATGCAAACAAAGACAGACAGACAGAGGTCAGGAGGGTGAGACAGAGCCCTCAGCCATCAGTTCACCAGTTGAACAAACTCCTCACATCCTTAAATATTTACTTAGTTACCAGGACAACGGACATTCTTTCTGTCCCATTATTTTGACGTCCTGGGTTTCCCTGTCTGGAAAACGTTACTGTGATGAATGAGGGTATCAGATTTAAACCATTGATGACATTATGTATTTGTCTTTCTCTTTTCTTTTTTCCCTCCAGTCTGAAGCAGGTGTGTGAAAGAACATGGTCATCTTAAAGAAATGTTGAATGGTCACAGCTTAAAGATTCTGCCTAGTGTCTAAACTGCTGCGGGATTCACTTTATTTCTGAATGTTTTTATACAGAGGTAAGGGTCCATGTACCTGCTGATCTTTAAAAAAAACCCAGAAGGTTGTTAAACATTAAAGCTGTTTTGAATGTAATTTCCAAAAGAGTTTTCTAACCATCTGAACAAGATTTTTTTATCTCTTTTCCCAAATTTAGATTTTGTTTCTTAATTTCCTAAATGTAACTTTAAATTAAACTTTATCCTAAGTGTTAAAATGGTATTTGTCTATATATAGTTTCGTTATAATTGTTTTATTGTCATGCAAAAGGAACAAAGCTTTTTTATTTTGGGATACCTTGATAAGGAAATACAGTCATAACATGTGAAATGGGTTTACTTATTTTATTGTCAAGAACTAGACAAAATATATTCATTCAGATGGTTAAAAGAGTCTTTCAGAATTCTGGAGATATGGATATATTTTTCGGAGACATCTACCTCTGTAACTTGAATGTAACAATAATGCATCAGAAGCTCAAACTGTCTGTGTTCTGTTACATTGTATTACGTTGTGTTGTATTACGTGACGCTGTATTGCGTGACGCTGTATTGCGTGACGTTGTATTACGTGACGCTGTATTACGTGACGCTGTATTACGTGACGCTGTATTACATTGTGTTGTATTACGTGACGTTGTATTACGTGGCGTTGTATTACGTGGCGTTGTATTACGTGGCATTGTATTACGTTGCGTTGTATTCCGTGACGCTGTATTACATTGTGTTGTATTACGTGACGTATTACGTGGCATTGTATTACGTTGCGTTGTATTGCATGACGTTGTATTACGTGACGCTGTATTACGTGACGCTGTATTACGTGACGCTGTATTGCGTGACGTTGTATTACGTGACGTATTACGTAGCATTGTATTACGTTGCGTTGTATTGCGTGATGTATTACGTGACGCTGTATTACATTGTGTTGTATTACGTGATGCTGTATTATGTGACGCTGTCATGGTCCATGAACCGTTGGTTTTTGGTTTCCTGTTTTATTTTGAAATTCCTTGTCTGTCTCCTGGTGCCTTCCTGTCCTTGTTTGATTCCCTCCTTAGTTAATTACACGCACCTGTGTCTTGCCACTCACCTGTGTCTGATCCTCTCGTTTGCACCCCTTTTTTATAGTGGTCCCTTCCCTTTGTCTTTTGTCGGGTCATTGTCTTTGTCGGTTTCCTTCAGTCGGTATCTGCATTTGCATGTTTGCTGTTTGCACGGTTTCCTGTTTTTGGTTTATGGCCTTTGTTGTTAAAATAAATCCTTCGTTTGCTGGAACTGCCTGTCTGCATTTAGGTCCTATACCTGCTGCCTCAAGGCACACCGTAACATCTGCAACCAAATGATGTCAGCCACAGGGCACACACAACTACAGATGTACAACAGCCACCTCAATTCAAGTTGCCTGATCCATATTAGCTCATAATGGACTTAAACTGTGTTTAGATAACTAATAGATTCAGGATCATGAACGCCTGTTCCACATTCTGGGTTCCTTACGAGTTCAGACCACTGTGGTCAAGTATGTTCACAAATTTTTCCCCCCTAATCAAAGCCAGCAGCCTCAGAGCGCACAGCTCGGGCACGCAACACCAAGTCAAAGATTTCTCCTGTGTACAGTGGCATTATTATTTTACTACCACTGTTTTCTTTTCAATGTACAATCTCTGCATTCTGCTGCCAGGGATTTTTATGAAAGATGACGGATGGAGGCCGGCAAAGGAAGGAGCGAGGGCCGGCTTTTCCCTGCTCGTCGTGCCTCCTGTGTCTTCACGGGCTAATGAAAGAGGCTTTTTAGCAGCGACAGCGGTGAGGCTTTTTCAGGCATTCCTTTGACATGACCTTACAGGAGGAACACGCTCCGGCCCAGGGTGGGGCGAGGACGGGCAGAAAGAGGCCACTGTGCAGAGCTGTCAGCAGGAATGGACAGATGAGAGAAAGAGGGGTGGTGTGATGGAGAGAACAAGGAAGAGAGGGAGGGAGGACATCAAGGTGGACCACTTTTACCCATGACATCACTAGGAGGAAAAGGTCTCCTCACGCCCAATTCTTTTGCTTCCCACAGCATGTGCTTAACGTGTTAGCCATGTCGCATGTAATGTACACATTGGCCGGTTGGCTGGTTTCCTGACTGGATGACTTACAGTCCAGTCCAATGAGTTACAGTCCAATCTTGTGTTCAAGTGTTATTTGATTTAGCAGCAGAGCAAAAACCAACCCTTGTCTGGTTCATTTAGCTGAGATTATGAAATGTCTAATTCACACCTTCAGTGTACAGTAAAGACGTTATGTGGCCTGTGTGTGCAGTAAGCAGTTTCTGAAGCAGTTTTTTGTCCATCAAAGCTACCGAGTTAATGAAACGAAAGACTTAAGGGGGCTTGATGGAGAGGTTAATTTGTAGAGGCTGTAATGTTTTCCTGTCCAATTAGCGCCCTTTGCCTGTGTATATTCTACTGTACGAGTGTGTGTTTGGACACCTGTGCAAGTATGTGTGTCCAATAAAAACGTTTCATCTTCATATTGGCAAATCCTACCCAAGTCTGGTTGGATAGAGCGTCTACATATTACATTGGCATCTTCCAGTGTAAACACTCAGAAAAAGACACAAGTTGTTTCCAGACTTCCAAGAACTTCTGGAGTTCCTTGAATTGTCAATGAAAGTGCTCGCTGTGTTCCTTTTCTGAAAGAATCCAGAGTAGAGGGAAGTGGGTTGTTCACCTCATGGGGAGGTAATCAGTCATTTAGACTAACTTTCCTTTAGCCAATGCCTTTAACCAGGCAACCAGGCATCCAATACCTTGTCAGTTATAGCTGTAGAGGCATGTTGGGGACATGCTGCTACAGCCGTAACTGTCAATAAAAGGCTCTGCTTGATAGTCAGTGGGCATATGCAGCTTTTATCATCTGACAAATATAATCCCAGTCCTTCTCCCATTTGTTAATGATTTACAAGTATTGTGAAATAGTCTCGATCTTCTATCCAACCAGATGCTTATAGCCAAGTACCAGCCTCTTAAAGTGCCATGTGTTTTCTCAAGCTTGAAACTCATTAATGAAATGGACCTCAACGATGGAAACCATCCAAACCCCATTGTTCATGTACAAATATATAGCACAAATGTGCAATCCATGTCAGTATTCAATAAGTTGTCCAGATAGATGTACTTTGGTTTAGTAGGACTGAATATGAACATTCTTTAAATCAATACTAATGCAGCAACTTACTGACTAACTAACTGATTTTCCTAATTACTGTTAATTGATACATTTTTTATGTAAAACACCAGAAAAGAGTGAAAAGTGCTGATCACGGTATGCTGGAGCACAAAAGTATTCACTTTCCTATGATGTAAGACCAAGAAAAGCAGTAAATCCTCACATCTGAGAACCTGGAGCAGTCGCATGTTTGGCGTTGTTCATTCTTTAAAAATGACTTGAAAATAGTTGCTGATGAATTTTCATTAAATTGACTATTTGTTGCAGCTCTAATGAATGCCATACTTGAGTTTTTGCATCAGTACTTGAAAAATACTTGATGCCTTTCTTTGAGAAATAAAAACATTATTCTTCGTTTAACTAAAGCCAAGCTTCTCAAATTAAAAATGTTGTCCAAACACAACCAGTTGTACAATAACTTTACTCTAATAAAGTTGTCTAGCACAATGTCAAAATTCTTTTTTAATTCATGAACTGTCTGATAAAAGAATACGTTGACGAGGGTACAAATCTGACCAGATAGATTCCAGCCATCGCCAATAGTCTTTGTTTTGGACACGTTTCAGTTAGCACCAACCCAGTCCTTCTAAAAGCAACATCTCATGGCATTTATTTCTGCGTTCTCCAACATGATCTTCTGTCCTTATCTTATCATAAAGTTTGCCTCATGTTGTGTCTACACTGCTGAAATGTTGGGCTTTGTTATGTCTTAAACACATGCACTCATGATTTTCTGCTGAACCTAAGACGCATAACTATGTGGTTTACTTACTTGTTTGGGGGATAAATACCAAGTGAGGAATATGCCTCAAACCCTTCACCTCATGGCACAAATATTGTTGACAGTAAAAATGGCCAGTGTGTTTACAGAGGAGTAAATATTATTCCCATTAAAACACTCTTTATAGGTACAAACTGACTCAGACAGACGGCTGGAATGTTAAGGGCCCTGCCGTGCAGCAAAGATGTCTTTCCTTGTTTTCATAAGCCCATAGTTTCAGAAGTAGATTGATAACAGCTCTTGTCAGTCAGTTAATTCAGACGACAGTTCCACTTTAATTTGATTAAACGACAAGCTTTTTTGTCTCTCCATCAGCTTCCTATAAGAGTTTTTATAAGCTCAAAACATTTTTGGTTTATGTTATAATAGCCCTTTCGTTGGCCCAAAAACATTTTCTTATCATCTGATTGTTTGTTTGATTCATGTAAACGCACCCCTCAACTTGCATCTGGCAGTAATTGGACAGTTCCGCTGCTGTACATTGCTCCCAAACAGCGACATCACATTGACCTTTCTAAAGCAGACACCACCTCTCTCCTTCACTGGCCTGAAAACCAATATTGGCTGTATGAGGACACTGTTATCACGCATGCAGATGTTTCAGCTGGAATGCGTTCGATGCAAAGTGGTGTGAGGCCAAACTGTATTTTAGGTAATGATTAAATGCACCTTTCCAGGAAGGGTCGGTCAAGATTTATCTGGCTAAATGGTTATTTAACTGCAGCTGTAAGGCATTTTTGGGGGTGGGGGTAGTGTTTCATGTATCAGTGAGAAGATAAAATGCCATATAGTCCAACTTGAGTAATACATCAATGTGTTTTGAGTCTTGGTCCAAAACTCACATTCTATCTTTTGTCTGGATGATCTTGCAGTAAACAGTAGATGTACACTTTACAAGTCATTTACCAGGAATGTGCGCTTGTACACGTTTGATTGGTCAATTGTCAGATGACTTGCAGCAAAAGTTGAATCTTTTTCAACTTTTTTTTTTTTTTGCTGAAGCTGTCAATCAATGCAGTAGTATCATTGAAGCGAATCAGGGGGCTATTTTTTTTTGCATGCAGTGCTAACGTTGGTCTGAAAACGGCCTTGAGGCGGATGTCTGAAGGACACTCTTTTTCAGCCTTAAAATCCTCGCTCCATGTGGATGTCTTCTGATTTATTGCAGCTGGTCTTGTGTCCAGTGTTAACCTGAACACTAACCTCTGTCTACTTGACTAGAGTTTGATAACCACTTGGGAACCGTAGAAACCCTTTGAAGCAGCTCGGTTCTAAGGTGTTCAGGACTGCGGTTGCCAGGTTTGACCACTCGTTGATCACGTGTCATTTTTCGGGTGGTAGTTCTCCTTCTGACGAGCCATCTGTGTAACTGTCTCCATGCTTGTTTGTGGCATTTGGATACAGGCTTTTTATCACATCACATTTCAGCGTCTATGGCGCCATCCCAAGGTTATTAACATACCTGTGAATCAAGCAGGAGGCCCAGAAGAGAAAGGCATGCAAATGTACGTTTTCCTTGGCACTGCTTAGTGCCCACATCAAGAGCACTTCTCTCAGAGTGGCAGGGCGGTCCAGCAGCTCTAACACAGATTACTCTTTAGTGAGGAGGGCAAACTGAGGACTCAGACTGAGTGGTAGTTATTCTCTACAGGTGCTCCTTTGAAATGTATGTGAAAGGAAAGATTTGCTCGTGTGGTACAAGATGTACACTTCTGAATGTATTTAAAGACTTGCTTTTAATGGCAGAGATTTAGTGATGTTGAATCTTGTACAGTTTAATGTCAGAATTAATTGAGAGAGTCTGTGTTAAATATTTCTCATTAACATTTTTCAGTGGCTGTATTTGGAACAAAATGAAAAAAATTGAACAATTTTGAACAATGGACCTCAGTGTGCAAATCAGTGAGGAGCAAAAAATATATTTTTATATGATTTCTGCATCGATGTGATGAGGTACCTGGATTTATCAGATGTTTAATTTAGCCAAAAAACAGATTTTCCTGAACAGTTTCTCAACTTTTCCAGAAAATATACTTTATAGTGAAATATATTTCATGTATTCTGCCCATCACTAGTGTAAGAAGAAACACAGTGATTTCACAGAAAATGACTTACTTTCTTAGTATCTAGTTTCTCCTGTGGCAGACACAGGAGAGATGAGACATTTTGATTTACCCATGCATGGCTGTTTCCAGGCTGCATTGTTTTCCATTACACTGTTCTGTATAATGGCAATTTCACTTTAAACCTATGATTGATTTCTGCTCTGTCATCCGAAAGAGAGGTGTGGTTGTGTGTGTGTGTGCGCGCGGAGGGTTCAACCTTTCACTCTGCTCAGTTTGATATATGAGCATGTGTTTTCATTTCAGAATCTCCGAGCTTGGACCCCTTTGGGTTTTTGACAAATTGATACATTGCTCAGACTCCCAGAAATCCTCCGTGTTGAATTATTTGTCTCCATAAAGCACCAGTGACCATCTTGTATGTGTGAGTTCATATGCTGTTAAATATGACTGCAAATCTATTATCACCCAGAGTGTCAGTCAGAGTCCTGCACTGAAAAACACAGTAGATATTGTCTTTTATCCTCGGACTGATCCAGTTAACTCCTGGAGAGGATTTTTTACTCAAGTGGGAATGTAAAGTTTTTGCCATAGGGCCTTTCAATGTTTGTCTTTCTTTAAAGTGAAATATCCTTCCTGAAGCATTACTCTAACACCATGGCTTTGCTATATTTCTATATATGTTCGCCATGACTGTAAAAACCCCATGATAAAAGAAGAAAAAATACAGTGAGTCTCCCATGTTCAAGTCATCCCCAGCAAGTTTTGGGATCTCTAGTCTCAGGACAATAGATCTGGCTCTGTCCGACCACAGCTGTGTTTGTGCTGGGATGGTGTACTGGCGTAATTCCCCCCTTCCTCCAGTTGATCCTTTGGCCTGAGCCAGGTTGTCCCCGCGGGGCTGAGGGCAGCCGGTGCCAGAGGAGGCGGAGGCAGGTGACTCCCCTTTCCTCCTCCCTCACCTTCTGTGATCTTTGCTGTTTAGTCTCCGGGAATCTGGACAAAACAAATCACAACAGATGATGCTCAAATCCAGTAAAGCCAATTTGACAATGAAGTCTTTAAGGAGGATGTTCTCCATGAATTCTTTCGGGACGATTTTGTCAGGAATGCAGCAGCAGAGGACACATGATAGCACTGGGTTGTGTGCTTAAGGTTGCGCCATCAGAAAAAAATCCACCCTTAGATACACTTACATCATACACTTATGTAAATATTTAATGCTCTGTTTACTTACTTTACTTGTGTACTCTGCTTTCCTCAATATGCAGCCTATTTCTACTTAATGCCTTACGGCTACATAATTTGTAATAATCTTTATGACACCTGCCAGCAAGTTGATACCAGTAACTTAGTGCATTTGCTTTTAGCTATGTAAGGGCCGTTGTTTTGTCCATTTTCTGTCATCTATTTCTGGCTGTATGATGAATTCAAGACCTCCAAACCTGACAAATGCATGCTGCCCTGTGACCTGTGTTGCACGTCAATCTGCTCATTCCTCTTTTTCCGTTCATTCTCAGAACTAACTAACAAATCCGTTAGTTTGACAGTGACTGAACTGGGGAAAAAGTAGGCGAGGGAAAGAGAGGAGGAGCAAGCAGGAAACAAAATGAGGATGACATGCTGAGGAAACTAAATGCAGATACAGAGAGGTGAAAGTACACATGGTTGGAGACAGAGCTCACTCTCTTGGGAAGGATTAGATATCTCTTGCAGCAACATTAACTCAGTCAGTATCGCACAGACGTCTGCATTTGTTTAAATCTTTCATGTCCCCAACGGGTGTTAACGTAAAGCAGACCCCAGTGTTTCACAGCTCCTCTCCTGACAGCGGAGAAGGTCAGCCCTGCCTGGCTGCTTCTCAACACTCTCTGTTTTGACACTCAGCACTGGTTCACGTTTGCCAAGAAAGACCTTTTTGTTGCAACAATAACCATTGTACTTTCTGCATTGTCCATAGGGTGAATTTCCAAGATAAAGCTCGGGAATTCCTGCGTTTATCCAAAGATTTGGAAAATCTGTAGAATGACCTCTTCTGCGCAGAGACCCACGTAGATACAAAAACAAAGAACTTGGTGTTTTCTATGGGGGAGGCAAACAGTTCTCACAAAGTCTGCACAATGCATCATAAAACAAACTGAACTGCTCTGATAGAAGAAGCAGACATTCTTTCTTCCCACATACAACCCACTTCTTTAAGGAGAAATACTCCCCCCTGTCAGACAAAAAATGGGTCTCTTTCATGTGGTAGCAGAGGAAGCAGGAGAGAAAAGCCCAGCTGCACATGCTTGGTTACCCCTGAAAGGCCAAAGAGTGAGGTGGCGTTGAGTGCATTCCTGGTCAGATGACCTGGCTGGAGCCACTGGGAGATGCAGCTTGACTGACCAACCAACCAAAGGAGGTTATATTAGTTCTTCATTCATGTGTGCTGCATGACATGTTTAATTAAAATACTGTCTGTATGTAACAGCTGAAGAGTGGCTATAATACAAAATAAAAGCAAGGCCAGAGTTCAAACCCAAATAAGGATGTTAACGGGAAACTACAACAACATGACAGTCAACAGGACAGATATGTGTCTTAAAGGCAACATCATTCAATTCTTGTAGCAGGCGATCTCGGATCATTCATGTTGCTTTGGGGTGTCATTTTTCTTATTCACATGGATTACCAGCCCAATGCAGAGAATGTGATGCCAGACTGCTAGACTTCCACTGCAACTGCAAAGAATCAATATTCAGCTTTCTGAAACACCAACAGTATCTTCAACAGTTTTTCTCATGACCTGTGTTGAGGTCATGGGCCTGTGCGGTGAACCAAACATTGTGTAAAGTGGTCGTGTTCCTGTGAGAATACAGCTGGGAGAAACCTAACCCATATTGAGGCTTTACATGATTAGGGTCGTATCTGATAAAGGTCAGGTATGTATTGTTTTATATTGGTGAGGTCATAATAAGCACCTCTAGGCTTCTTGTTTGTCACTGCAACTGTTTTAATATATTTCAAATCATTTCCATCCTTTTCTGTATGGGTTAGTTTATCAGCCAACCAGCCTCCAGCGCTGATATACAGTTGCAGTCTCTCATCCTTTTTATCTTTAAGTCACTCACACAGGACGTGATCTGCACTGTATCAATATCACACACAAACACACATTAAAATACACTCTTTTATGTTGAATACATTTCTTAGGAAGATGATGGGGTGCATGTGGTGATTATTTTATTCTAGTACTCCCAAATTCCATTAAGTTTATGTACTTAAAGAGCAGAGACCTCATCTGTAACAAAGACAGCTCTCTTTAATGAGAGGATGTGGATGGGAACAGTTCGTCACTGTAAATCTGCTTAGTTCTTCTCTGGTCTTATGAACGAAATTCAGAAATATGTCTTATTTAAAAGTGATTCCAAATTACTTGCAAAGAATCATTTATTAAAAAAGGCTTAAATGCGCCCTCGCATTTTGGCGTGTAGTCTGTTCTTCCTGCACAAGCGGATTCAGAGGAATGTCTGCAGATTGTCCGATGTTTTTTTCCTTTTCGTCCAAAGATTCAGAGTAACATATGAACTATGTTAATTTCTTGGCCAATTTTCTAATAATGGAGACCTTTCCATCTGTTTCTGTTTTGAAAATCTATTTTCACATATTTGAATATTGAAAAATAAAGACAGAGAAACACTATATCTTAGTTTGTGATTGTAACTTAAGACTTAAGTAAAAACATGGCGAACTTCTTGTGCAGTTACACACTCACTAGTTGGACCCGTTACAACTGATTTTAACTAACTTCTTGACCTACACAGTCGATTTTCTGCCTTTTAATGCACAGGTTTCTTTTTATTATTATTTTAATATCATCTCTCTTTACTTCTCTCTCTGTTTCTCTCTTTAGTTGAAGCAGCCTGACAAGGCGGCAGTGGCAGCTCACACCTACTTCCAGGCCAACCCAGAACATGTGGAGATGGGTCAGAACCTGGAGCAGTACAAAGACCTGCAGGACGTTAAGGAGGACCACTTTGTGGACCGAGAAGCCCGGCCTCACCAGGTAAGCAAGGAAATCTTAATATGCGAGTTTTATATAGATACGGGTTAACTTTCTGGTTATTTATTACTTTACTTTGTTTTTTTTCTTTGTCTCTTCCTGAGTGTGTTTTCAGATAATAAGTGTGACCTGTTATTTTTGTGAAACTCTCTGTATGAAGAGGCCTTTGTGTTAATGGCTCATGACTTTAATGACTCATTTAGGCCTTTTAGTGCTGGTTGCGGTAAAGCCCTGAATGCCGAGGAGTTTTGGATCCTTTGTGCGCCGATTCATTTACAGTTTCTCACCCCCTCTCTCTTCTCCCTCTCTGCCCATCTATTCTCTCTTTATGTTCAAGTCAAGGTTCCTACAGGACTCATTCATACTAACTGTACCTCTACTAAACTTTGAAGCATGGCTAATGATTTAAGTTATTGTGTCTCTGTGACCTAGCTTTACTCTGTGTTTTTTTTCACCTGTTATTAGTTATTATTCAGAATCAGCTTGTTTGCAACATTTTAGTCCAAAGCAAATTTTCTTTGTCATAAAGACAGTGGGGGTCCTTTCTGGCAGCTGTTCTGCACAACCCACCCACTTCTCTTTCTGTTTATTCCATACTAATACTAATGTGTTTGTGTGTGTGTGTGTGTGTGTGTGTGTGTGTGTGTGTGTGTGTGGCTGCAATAGTTTGGGCACCCCTGATCATTTTCAAGATTTTCCTTTATAAATCATTGGTTGTTCGGATCAGCAATTTCAGTTAAAAATATCATATAGCAGACAAACACAGTGATATTTGATAAGTGAAATGAAGTTTATAGGATTTCCAGAAAGTGTGCAATAATTACTTAAACAAAAGTAGGCAGGTGCGTAAATTTGGGCACCCTTGTTGTTTTATTGATTTGAATACCTTTAGCATTAATTATTGGAACACAACATTTGTTTGTTCAGCTCATTGACCCTTGACCTACATACACAGGTGAAGCCAAGCATGACAAAGGGTATTTAAGGTGGCCTGTTGCAAGTTGTTCACCTCTTTGCATCTTCTCTGAAGAGTGGCAACATGAGAGCATCAAAACAACTGTCAAATGACCTGAAAACAAAGATTGTTCAACTTCATGGTTTAAGGGAAGGATACAAAAAGCTAGCTCAGAGATTTCAGCTGTCAGTTTCCACTGTGAGGAACATAG
>JAVQJL010021774.1:0-10710 GCA_036024295.1 Nannoperca obscura | reverse complement strand
GACGTCCCCACGAAGCTTCCCCAAACCAACAGCAATATTCAAACATTCTAAATGTACCATGTTCAATAAATCCTTTAAACGTATCATATGGAGGGTGTGTTCCTTGCTAGTGAATGTCTGAGAAAAAGCGACAAGTGATTAAGAAAGAAGTGTCGTACATGTAATGAGATTGCTTTTCCGTCTTCGTCTGGTTGGGCGTCTCCTTGTTTGTTGGTGGTGAAGGCTGATGGCTCGTCACGGTGTTGCACAGATTTCCATAAAGTGAACGCTGTGACAAAACCAGATTCGTTTCCATTGCCGTGTATGGAGGATTGTTTTGATCAGGTGGGGACGGCACGCTTTGAATAAATTCGATCTACTGAAGGGTTATTCGCAGGTACCGTTGACTCCTAGGGCTCAGGAGATCGCTTCGTTCATCACGTCTATAGGTCCGTCCACGTCCATGTTTTCGTACACGTGATGGGTTTTGGGTTGGGTAATGCGCCATTGACTTTTCAGCGTTTGAAGAATAAGGTGGTCCAGGGGCTTGAAGGGTGTGCAGTGTATTTGGATGATGTGGTGATCTATAGTGATACCTGGGAAGATCACTTGGTACGTGTTGAGGCGTTATTTAAACGTTTGGTAGAAGGGAATTTGACAGTGAATTTGCAAAGGCTACGGTGACCTATCTGGGAAAAGTTGTGGGCCAGGGTAAGGTGCGACCAGTACAGGCTAAAATTGAAGCTGTAGTGGATTTTGCTGTACCTACTACCAGAAGAGAGTTGATGAGATTTCTGGGTTTGGTTGGTTACTATCGGGGGTTTTGTAGGAATTTCTCGACGATGGTGTCTCTGTTAACTGATTTGTTGCGTGTGAAGACAACGTTTTGTTGGTCTGCAGTGTGTCAATGCAGTGTGTGACATTAAGGTTTTGCTGTGTTCGGCTCCAGTGTTGTCTGCTCCTCATTGGGATCGGAGTTTTGCGCTACATATGGATGCTAGTGATGTGGGAGCTGGTGCAGTGTTATTTCAGAAGCATGACCTTGGAGTGGAGCATCCTGTGAGTTTCTTTTCTAAGAAATTTACATATTATCAGCGAAACTACTCAGTGATGGAGAAAGAAGTGCTGGGATTAGTTTTGGCGTTGCAACATTTTCAGGTGTACTTGGATTCGGGGGGGCCGATTGTGGTTTTTACTGATCATAATCCGCTCACGTTTTTGAACTTGTTGCAGAATCCTAACCAGAGATTGATGCGTTGGTCGTTGTTTTTGCAGCCGTATACTTTGAATATCTGCCATGTGAAAGGAAAAGAGAATGTCGTGACAGATGCTTTGTCTAGAGCGCCAGTTTAAATGTTTGGGGGTTTTATGGGGGTTTCGGTGCAATGGCATCTGTTTCCAGTGTGGCACCTGGTTGCCTGTCTTGTCGTGTGTGTGTGTTTGGTTCCTTCAACAGGTAGCTGGGGGGCGGAGCTGATAACAAGTACTGATGCAACGCACCTGCACAATTTGGAGCTAAAAGGACTTAAGGAGTCGAGGAGAGATTGGAAGGGGCACATCTCTTGGGGAAGTCATGCTGCATGTATATTGTTGAGACTGTTAGAGCATAGGAGGTGATCCGCCGGGGATGGCTGTTCTCGTCAGGTGTAAGAGTTTGGTGTGGCGACTCGACTTTCTTCCTCATCTCTTTATGCATCTGTGACTTGTAAGGTTATTCCTTTGTCTGGAGGATATTCTTGTAATAAACTATGATTGATTAAGCAACTTTGGTGTGATCTCCTCCTCCTTGTCATCAGCTTTGGGGCCAGGTCGTGACACATAACATAAGGACTTATAAACCAAATGTGATGTATACACATATCACACATCCTCTTGAATAGATTTTCATCACATTCAAACACAGTATTATTGTGTACACAGACAATACATCCCCATAAAATAAACCACTACTGAGTATAAAGGAATTTGGCCACTAAAAATATGATCAGGCAATCTTAAGATTTTATTAATTTTTTACAAAGTCATATACTGGCTTTGAGGCTTTGAAAAATAATTCCTACTTTTTTCTTTTTCGTACTAATACTTGTATGTGTACGTGTATGATTTCATTGTGCTCATTGGATTTCCTGCCTGATCTGTCACACACTGACAATTAGTGACAATTCAAGCACCCCGGTCTAATTGAGCTGTCAGAAAGCATGTATAAAAGTTAAACGGCATCCGTCGTTTTGCCAAATGACATGCTGGCGTGTGATTTTTCACTGATTTGACACAGTGTGTGCAGCGCAGACCTCCTGGAAACATGCAGCGTGGACGCTGGTTCTGCCTCTTCACTGTTTGTGTGTATGTGTGTGTCTGTTGAAGACTCGGAGCACTCTGTGACTGATGAAATTACATGTTCAAATGTGCACTTTAGACATTGTCACCCAGCCATTACTTGAATACTGCCACCCCCTGTCCCCAACTAATATACAAAATACAAATACTGTGTTCTTGTCAAATGGGAACTTTATACACAGACAACTACTAAAGGATATCGCTTCTGATTTTAACATGCCATAATTTTACCATAGTACTTATCAAAACTTTTATTATTTATTATAACTAGGTGTAATGTGAAAAGTGTCACTCATCGTGATGAAGCCACAAAGAACCTACTCTGCAGAGCTTTTTAGCCACTTTTAGCTCATTGTTTTGTTTCACAGCCCACAACTTGAAACAGTTCTCATTAACCTGGCTTCCAGCCACAACAGGGAACTGTTTTCAGTGAATGAGCTAGTACGTAGCTCAATAAATTATATTAACCATTAAGGTAACAATCACAATAACACTTATTTTTTATTGTTTTGCCCATTATGTCTGCAGATTAACAAATAATTGTTCTCACCAAACCAAATGTAATAAAAATTGTTTGTTGCAAACTCCTAAGCCTAACCTGCCTGTGCAACCTGCCCACTGGTTCCTACTGAATAGGTAAATATTTAAAAATGGGGCCCACATTTCCATTTTTTGAAAGGCTCAGTCATTTCTTAAAACCTGGTCATTATAGTTTTTAACAAAGGTTTCTCAGACAGGAGGTAATAGGGTATTTGTTGGGGACTATTTTGAGTGGTGGATTAATCCACATTTGCTGCTCTAGTGAGTATTTGGGGCAGCAGGGCAGTATATGTGGGATTAAGTCAAAATAAACAACAATGTGTGTGTTAATAGAGCTCTATAGCACAGAATAATTATATACTGTATATCAGGCTTTGACACACACAATACTTGTTAGGATTCATTCATTGTCGGTTTAGCTCTTTTCATAGCTTGGTTTCATATCAAGAATAGGAATGTCAACTTCCTACATGGCTAGCTAGCTATCTTGCTAGATCCATGAAAAATTGTGAAACGTGTAGATGAAATCAACACAGATCTACATGCTCATTTAAATATGCAACATGCAATCTGAATCTTACAAAATGAGACCATTCCTTGTTCATTTTGACACATTAAACTGATCAGAAGCAATGCTATAATGCAACCCATGCATAAGTATAAGAAAGGACTGCAGGACTCACAAACGTATCTGGTGGCTCAGGAGGTAGAGCAGGTTGTGCATTAATTTCAGGGTTGGTGGTTTGATTCCCGGCTGCTCCTGTCCACATGTTGAAGTGTTCTTTGGCAAGACACTGAACCTTAAGTTGCTCCCGATGGAGGCCAGCACCTTGCATAGCAGCTTTGTCCAATTTATAAAGCGCCATTTAAGTGAAGTCTATTTTACCATCTGCATTGAGAGTGGCATCCATTTTGCGATTTGAGTGAATTCAGTGCTTCCAAATTGCATTTTGTCAAACATACCCAAGGTTGTTGTAAGTTGGTTCATAAAACATAAATGAAAATTGTGTTTTGTATTCAAAATGTTCACCACTACCACAGCTGTTGTGAAATTGCATCAGTGGTAGCTAAGCTGTTGGCTACAATCTGTTTGATGGTCTAACTTCATTCATTAGTTGTCCCGTTGGATCAAAATTTCTGTCATCTCATATAAAGCTACCAGGCTAATATTCTCTCATTGCACAGGAAATCCATGGGTGTGCACAACGAGTGCAAGTAGGTCAAGGTTGAACAGGGAAATCAGGACATAGACTGTGAGAGATTCTTGTATTTTTACCGTTAGACTTTGTTCTCTTTTCCAAACAAATTGCAATAACCTGGGAGTTTGCTTTCAGCCTGTATCATTGTCTGACTGTTCATGGTTATTGCCTAGTTGTACCAGCAATAACTTTGAGTACAGTGTTATCCTAACCAATAGAACCAATGGCCCTGGTAACAGAAATAAAACCCAAGATTTAATAAACTCTAATTTTCCTCTAACAGTGTGGGCCTGGCTGGAGAATAATCAGTTCCTGAGCAACCCAGATTTCTAACTGATCTAGTGGGCCATTATGAGACAAGTCAGCAGGGTGGAGTGCAGCATCATTCTATTAGATCTTAGGTCTTAAAGCAGTCCATTGGCATGCAGGAGGTGAACTGCTGCACCTTTGCTGAACACAGTCATTCTGCTTCATTTAAGCAAGTTTGATCCAGTGATTCTGTTTTTCTGCCTCACATTGTGAGATTAATAATTCATACGTAATACTGTTCTGATTCACTTATCAATTTTAAAGCACAAACAGAATCTAGAATGGGCTCTCGCTGCCAGCATCTACCCCTGAGAACACGGCCAGTCAAGTGAAAAGTAATGAAAGAAACCATGCAGTAATGTCCCTGAAATGATTTCATACAAACAAAGTTGAGATGACTCTCTCATGTTCAGAGCTGAACGGAGCACACTGTTCCAAGAATTCCAAAAGACGCATGGACTCATAATTATTTCCAAATAAATTGGCATTTAATGGCAGCATACTGCCTGGAGAAATACAGTGTGATACACAGAGTTCCATAGAGAGTGAATGTGAAAGCAATCAATAACGGGAGGGAAAGACACATTGTTTTGGTCTTTTTATGACATTTATTGATAATAGGAAAATATAGAATAATGGCAGCCATTTCCTTTAAATAAATTCTAACAAAAACATATGTCATTATGCTCATCATACCATCCTTTTTGTGATAAGCTCACATATGTGAGATATATTTGGCACATTAGAAATGCATACACTTTGATGTTGGCCCTTGTCCAAATAAGCCTGGAACCCTTCAGAGACAAATGTCAAAAAAATACAGACTCTCACTGATTAAAGAACTATCCAAATTTCCTATTAATAATTACGATCTCTAATGTCATAATAGGGACAACCTTTACATTGTGAATAATAGTAGTCCTGTCCATGGAGAATAAATTAATACTTAGAGTGAGAGGTGTATTATGCTGCAAATCTTTACTGCTTCATATGTTGCCCAAACTACTCACATTTGAGTTCGAACAAGTCTGTCAATGTATCTCCCCACTGTCATGTGTTACAGACTGTGCATGTATTGTATCCCAAGAATGCTAAGTTCATTTCATGTATTCATTTTTAGATATTAATTTGTTTATAATATATTTACATTGACAGACAAGTGTAATATGAATTCCTTTTTTCATAAAGCAGAACTGAAATGTCTGTCAAAAGCGATCTAATTAGATAAAGTAAGTGATTTCCTTGCCAGGGTTTTTGCTTCTTTCTCTCCCTCTCCACCCACGCAAGTGAAGGTGGATCTGCTTGCATTTGTGTGGAGCCTGAACACTTTTTCTTTGGCAGGAAAATGATCCATCATCCTTGAGTCATTCTGAGGGTTGGCATACAAGCAGTCAGAGCACATAGTGCAGTGGGAGAGTAGGTGGAGAGAGAGCGGGGTCGACAGGAGGTTACAGCTGCAGCTGAATTAAACTGTACTACAGAACAGCATGAGGTACATGTGGTTATGGGTTTCTTTGCTATTCCTTGAGAGCAGGTGATAGTGACAGTTACGCATTGTAACCTTAATCCAGTGATTCCAGCCTTTGCGCTCTAATGCGAAATCCAAGCGTCCACCCTCTGGATTTGGACTGTCCCAACAGACGGAGGCCCTTACAGACTTTGGTCACACATACAGCGCTGTGTCTGGGATGCTCATTTTTGTAACCACAAATAAATTAGTGGAGGATCTCCTGGGAAGTGTTTACTTCAGGGTTGCGATCTGCAAAACGGTTACATAGTGATGTTTTATGTTGTAGTCCAGGTGTGTAAACCACCTCTGTGTGTTTTTAAAAAAAAAAAAGGTCTATAGGGCTTTCATTAGACCTACAAAGAACAGCATGGCTCTTATACAGAATGCCGTTGTTCCACTAGCATCTGTCACTCAGCTGTTTTTTTTGTTTCTGAAAAGCTGAAACTGGTTCTTGAGATTTTAGATCCAATTTCCAAACTACATGAGGGTCTACTACTGTCCTGGGTACCCCAACATGTGAGCACCTCTACATTTTAGCTAAGATAAAACAATATGTTTTCTTTATACAGGAACAGGCAATGAATGACAAAGTACATGCTAAGTTTGTTGCTTGGCAAAAGAGTCAAATTTATGAACTAATGGTCAAACCTGTGACTAATAAATCAGCTGCTTATGATGCTGGAAATAAGGTCGATGACAGCATAGTTTGTGTGTCAGAAAACCAAAAACAATGAGCTAAAAGAGGCTAAATAGCTCCATAGAGCTGAGGGGAACTGTGCAGATTTGGGTAATAATTGCCTGTACGTTTGTTTCTGAGAGTGACATCTTTCACAAAACACGTAATTTGATCAGCTATTAATATAACAATATTCATAAGTAAAGCTTTGAGATAAACTGAACTAAAAGGCTCCATAGTGTACTATTTAGTTACAAAAATAAATGTAATTCTTGTTTTTAATCAAATTAACATAAAATAGTCTACAGTGATAGTCACAGTGCCAATAACAGCTTCTTTACATCACGTGGGGATAACAATGTAAGCCAATCAAAACCAAGTCCAGTAGTGATGTGCTCAGTGGTGTGTAAAACTACCTTTATAAAGAGTGGAAATTTAAAAATATCGATCAGTGCCATTTAACAAACAAACAAAACAATTATTGTTTTTTCAAAAAGGGATCAATTACTTTATCTATACCAAGTTGTTTATTTATCATTTTGAACCTACCAGGCATGATGTAAGCATAGCATACTATATGCCTGGTAGGCTCAAAATTGCAGTGCTTCCCTGTTGTGCACCTTGATGGAGCACTCTTGAGAATTGTCAATATGAGATCAGGATAAACTACAGGTGCTCCAGTATTACTGTAGTGGGTGTACAGATCAAAAGGTCTTGGAGAGTAAGTCAACATGTCGGTTTGATTTTCTATGAACACATCTCTTTTACTGCGCTAAACACTTTACTGGATATCCAGCAAAGTAGAAATACATGTGAGACCAGCACCAGGCACAGGTAATTGCTGAGTGCTTGACGGCCTTTTTTTGGTTACACTACTCCTTGGTGTCAGCCAATGAAAGTGCATAGTTTTAAAATTTTGATCTGGACTAGTAACTAGTTGCCAAGTGAGTGAGTAAGGCAAGACAGAAGACCATCTTTGCAGAGAGACAAATCATATTGTTCCCAGTTCAATTTTCTTAATATACTTAATGTTAATAAAAAATAAAAAGTCTGATAAACCCGCTGTGGGCTACCTGCCCAGCACCAAACAGACCAACAAAGTTAGTGACTAGATGGTGATTGTAGTGGAACAATTAGCAGCTAAGGGGACATACATGTTTTTCAGAAGTTGGTCAAGACCAAATCACAGCTAAAAGGAGAGTGAATATCTGATTAGTCAGGTAGTCTGAAACAATCTTGTGTATTTTTATAGAAAATAGTTTGCTCACATGTTAGCCATATCAACTTTATAAGGTTATATTTATGCATATACATATGTCAACACGTAATTTTCATTTTTGTGCAGTTCTAATCCCAAAAGAAAAACTAAAAGAATGCATGCCGCTTTAAGCTTCTGTTTAGATTGCTTTAGTTCAGCTGAAGGGATGTGTGTACAGATCACACAAAGAATTAATTTACATAAAAAAACACATCCAAACATTTGCTGTCATCATCAAACTGAAAAAAAAGATCAAGGCACAAAAAGCCTATTTAACTGAGGCCATATGTGAAGCACTCAAGAGAAGCTTGCTATTTACTTGGCAAACATGTTGGAGATCTGTGTTTACAATAATAAACTGATTGACACCGGTGCAGAGCAGCTGTTTGGTCAAACATGAGAACAATCAATAAGGACTCTTTGTTTTGCTCTGCAAACTGAGGCCCAGAGTGGCCCTGTAAATTTTGGTACAATATTTGACGTGCTAATGCTGTTTTGAGTGATCATCATTTCCCACTAGGACCACATAAGTGGGTAAACAAATATGAATTATGTGTGCAGTATAAACACTTTGGAGAGCCCTCAGGAGATTCTGACACTTAATGCAAGTACATGCCGCAGCTCAGCTCCACAGTTTGTCACAGCTTTTCTTGAGTTGTATGTTAGACTGACCTTTGTTAAAGTTGGGACTCTAGGCATGTTAAACAAGGCCTGATGTGGTATCATTAAATTATAAAGTGTGAAGTGGGTGTTCATGTTGTTGTTGTTGTTTTCTGTAGTTTTTAACATCCATACCAATGCACATTTTACTTATTTTAGTTGTTATGGGTATGCTGGAAGAATGCCAGTTGTATTTAGTGCAAGCTTATTTTAAGATTCCATTAAAGGCTGGCATCTTTCTGCCAATTACTTACAAACCTGGAACACCAGTTCCAAGGACATTACAAAGTAAATGCTATTTATTTCTTACCAGCCTGCAAAAGTAAAACTAGGCTCAGACCAAAAAATCCTTAAAGGTCTTTAATGCTGTAAGACTCAGCCTGATTAATAATTGGTGGGGAATCTTTGGGATACATTGGCTCGACCCTTGCATGAGGCCCAGAGAAGCTGGAAAGATCATTACACCACTCAAAATAAAATGATTGGCAGAAAAGAAACCTTCTTACTGAAAATGTTGCTATGAGTAGTGAGGGCTAAAAGTACAAGTTTATTCTTGACCTTGGAAACAGCAGTTTGATAAAGCATTATACTCACAAGGTTAATTTGTTTTTTTTCCCCAGTGCTTTCAACTATAAAGTACCACAATAAGTCTTTGATAAAGCTTATAGTAGGGCTGACTCAGGTGAACCCTGAGCCCCCCCCCTCCCCCTTAGATATGCTGCTATAGGCCTAGACTGCCGGGAGACTTCCCATGATGCACTGAGATCCTCTCTGCTTTCTCCTCCTCACCCTCTCCATCTGCACACACTCCCCAATTAATGCTTGTTAGTAACTGAACTTCTTCCCATAGTTGCATGTTTTCTCTCTCTCTCTCTCTCTCTCTCTCTCTCTCTCTCTCTCTCTCTAACATTTGTTTGTTCAGCTCATTGACCCTTGACCTACATACACAGGTGAAGCCAATCATGACAAAGGGTATTTAAGGTGGCCTGTTGCAAGTTGTTCACCTCTTTGCATCTTCTCTAAAGAGTGGCAACATGGGAGCCTCAAAACAACTGTCAAATGACCTGAAAACAAAGATTGTTCAACTTCAGGGTTTAAGGGAAGGATACAAAAAGCTAGCTCAGAGATTTCAGCTGTCAGTTTCCACTGTGAGGAACATAGTGAGGAAATGGAAGACCACAGGCACAGTTCTAGTTAAAGCCCAGAGTGGCAGGCCAAGAAAAATCTAGGCAGAAGCGAAGGATGGTGAGAACAATCAAACTCAACCCACAGACTAGCTCCAAAGACCTACAACATGATCTTGCTGCAGATGGTGTCACTGTGCATCGTTCAACTATTCACCGCACTTTGCACAAGGAGATGCTGTATGGGAGAGTTCTCAAATTCTACTGTGCATGCTCGGAAACCATCAAACCTGACTGAACTGGAGATGTTTTGTAAAGAAGAATGGTCAAAAATACCTTCAATCAGAATCCAGACCCTCATTGGAAGCTATAGGAAGCGTTTAGAGGCTGAACAACCAATGATTTATAAAGGAAAATCTTGAAAATGATCAGGGGTGCCCAAACTTTTGCATGCCACTGTATATCCTAAACTAACTTCAGTTCCTCCCAAATTGATCATCTTGATGATAGTGCTGCAGGCGCACTGCGAATGACACTCGGCTCTATAGCCCTGGCCTCCAGTGAGTTATCCTTGATCAGGATATGTCCTTTAACTCTCACATAAAACAACTTCAAGGACTGCCTTTTTTCACCTACATATCATTGCAACAACGTCTAGGCTGGATTCTTGTAACTCTCTATTATCAGGCTGCCCCAGTTAGTCCCTTAAGACTCTCCAGCTGATCCATAATGCTGCAGCACGTTTCCTGAGAAGAACCAGGAAAAGGGATCATATTTCTCCAGTATTAGTTTCTCTACACTGGCTCCCTGTAACATCCTTCTCCTCGCCATCAAAGCGCTAAATGGTCAGGCACCATCATATCTCAAAGAGCTCACAGTACCTTATCACCCTACTAGAGCACTGCGCTCTCAGAATGCAGTTTCCTTGTAGTTCCTAGAGTCTCTAAAAGTAGAATGGGAGCCAGAGCTTTCAGCTATCAAGCTCTTCTTATGTGGAATCAGCTTCCAGTTTGTTTACGGGAGGCAGACACCCTCCTCACATTCAAGAGTAGGCTTAAGACTTTTCTCTTTGATAAAGCTTATAGTATGGCTGACTCAGGTGAACCCTGACGCACCCA
>JAVQJL010021772.1:0-18721 GCA_036024295.1 Nannoperca obscura | reverse complement strand
GTGTGTGTTTTTGTGTCTATAAAAATATATACACACACACACACACACACACACAATAAACAAAACAATAAACAAAACAATAAAACTAATAAATATAACATAAAAAATATCTCCCCAATTTAATCTTCCATCCAGTATGTGTTATAAACACAGGTGACTCAAAACCTTAAAACACTGGCTACATCCTAGTTCTGGGGAAATGTTTTGGCTTTAGATGTTAAATGGGAAAAAAAAGAAAAACACAAGAACGACCATTTGCTTGTAAACACACCAAAAAGTGCAGATAGCTAGCAGATGTTATTAACAGCCCTCGGGTGTTTGCATATGGTGTTAAAATGTACAACATACTTTAACATAACATGTATTTGAGTGCATGTGGGTTAGGCTGCGACTTTCTGGAAAGGAAACACTATTCTTACCCTCCTGTATTCCCCAGGAGGATCTGAATTGGGGAACATTGACCTGTTGGATGCTGACCTGATTTAGGCCTTAGAATAAACTATTCAACCCTCAAATGACAAGACTGGAGTGAGAGTTAAAAAAACAGAAACAGCACACTGTTAGAAACCAGGCTTCCTAGGGGATGGGGGACAAAAAGAAAGAAAATCTTGTCTCATCTGTTTCTTTTTGCAGAATTGCCCCTATTTTCAAGCACAGGATGCAATAGAAATCAGGCAACAGTAAAAGTGTGTGGCTTCACTGTGTTAAATAATGGAGACACAAAGAAATGGATGTCAAAAGTTTCTTTTCACTACTGACTCTATGTTAAAATTGTCGATGTACTGATGTTCGTACTCACTGCTGGCGATGATGCGGCTCTCCTCTCCGGCCTGAGATTCTGTCTCTGCATTAGGATGGAGCTGCTGTAGGCCTATCGCTCTTCCAGATGGATCCAGAACCACAGAGCTCTCGTTAACAGTGATTTCACTCTCCCCACTGATGGGGTTGGTGGGTGGACCCCCGACAGATGTCTCATAGTCTGAAGGAATATCATCTGAACAGTCTGCGTTGAGCTGGAACATGCCAAAGATAATGTTAAAGGCACTCTCTTGCAAGCTATGAGTTTTTCTTACTTTTATATTTTGCACTTAGATTTGATATGAGAAATCCAAGCAGTCATTTTTAAAATCTTTTTTAAACATGTATGCATGAAGCAAAAATGACCAAAAAAAATCTAAGGGGCCTTACAGGGATTCCCAAAGCCTTGAGGATGTTCATTTTACACATGGGACACGTCCGGTGGTCTTGTAGCCACGGGTCTACACAGTGCTTATGGAAGACATGTCTGACCAAACAAGAAGGCAGCGCACAAATAAAACATCTGAAAACAAATGACAGCTAAAATGCAGTGCACAGTGAAATGTGTAGATATCGATAGCTATGGTGCATGTGCTGACTTTATGCCTATGTGTACACAACAAATAGAGATACTTGGTTTTTAAGTGTACAGTATGTACAACAAAGATTAAGCGCACAAACCTTACCTGCATGGTAATATCCTTACAACATCATTAGACTTATAACCTTCAATGCAAACTGCACAGTTGTCAAAGTCTGACTCAGTCTCCTAAAACACAGAACAAAGGCAAGTCAGAAATAGAAAAGGTGCAAAATGACAGACCAGTGAATCCTCAAAAGTACAGTATAATGTCCTCCATGTGTATAAACACATTTTTGTACAGGCTTTGAAGTTTATCTGAAATGTACTTATTGCAGTGTGAGGAACATCATTTACCTTGTCTCCTTTCTTAATGGTCCGTACTTGCAGCTTACTGATGGCCTTTTTGGCAGCATCTCCCAAACGTCTCTGTAGATGTAAAAAACTTGTTACTGACATGGCCAGTAGGTTTTTAATGGTGGGCAAAAAAGCGTCAATGACTCAGCAGTATGCATGCATCTCATTGGACTGTTCATACAATCATGCTGATCTGTCTACACCAGCAGAAAACAATCACTGAAGAGTTGAAAAGTTGCAGCACAAGCCTACATTACCTACGTTTATATGAACGTGCACCGATATAAAATTTCACCAGATCAAGCACAACGTGTCCTGTTGCAGGCTCGAGACTTGCCATTTTTGGTATCTTCACATTCGTTTTATTGGAAATTAATAGAGGTGAGCTGACATCGCCTACTACTAGCAAATAGCTCAGAGTGTAAAATGCCACCACTGACCCGCAGTTAGAAAACCAGTGAACCATAATGACTAGAAATGAACGTCTTAAAATAGATCCAGGGGACAAACTGTACACCAGTTACTTTTAATACAATGTGACTTTAAAAATAAGTATCAAGTATTCAACTACAACTGGTTTTGGTTTTGGGAGACGTGTGTAAAGGGAGCAGTTTTTTTTGGTAGTGTATGCAACAATGAGGCCAAATGTGTCTGAAAATGTTTTTTTTGATTTCCTGGAAACTAACAAACTGTCCCTTTAAAATAGTGTTCTGTAAATCTCTTACACAGGCAGCTGTTTATTACTGGAGAAATTCAGGCGAAATGTGTGAATGTGGTTTGTCTTTCAGGTGTACTTTTGGCACTCTGACAGGAAAACGTAATTAAAGAAAGGTTTTCCAGCATGTAAGAAAATAACGGTAATAACAATAAAGCAAAGAAATGTTGGACGAACAGACGGCTACAAGTGGCATTAGTGAGATATAGTTTTGCAATAGTTATCAAGCACACCATCATGCTCTAACTGTTTTGGCTCCCTTGGGAATAAATTGAGAGCAGATGAATTCTTTGTACAACATAAATTGTCATAATAGAAAGTAAAAACGCAAACAGTGGTTGTCACGGCACCGGCTCCTATAATAACAGGCGAATTGTCGTTATAGTCGTCACAAACAACGTCAGAGGCGACTATTTATATTACAGAGATGGCAAAAGCTAGTATTTGCTGAGAGGGTGAGAAAAATTACTGTCAGAAAACTGAGTTGGTTGATGGTTCACTGATTTGCCATGTCTCTCTGCGGCCAGCTGTCAGGCTAATTCTGGCCTCTCTTTACAGCCTTACAGAAGCAACAGCAGCAGATGGAAAAATGCATGGGCCAATGTCACGAGTTCACCATCAGTATGCCTTTTAGACAGAAATACACCAGCTAATAGAGTTAAACTCTGATTAAAAAAAGTGCACACAGTCATACCTGGTTGCGGTCTCGCGCATTAGCGTAGCGGAACCTCTGGATATAGTAGAAGACGAGCCAGGCGAGGGAGATGATCATGAGAACGATGAAGGAGATGGAGACAAACACTACCGACGTTCTGCTCACGTACTTCTGCAGGTTGCGGGTTCCTATGGTGATTTGCAACATGATCACGATGTGCTGCTCCAGCAAGGCCAAGATCTCCCGGCCTTTAGGCTCTGGGATCATGATAGCCACAACATCGCCTGTACCTGCGCGCGCGCACACACACACACACACACGTGCATGTGCACAACACAGGAAGTACCAGATTAGATGTTTAGTGGATGAATCAAGGCAACATCTATCACTGAAGTCACTCAGTATTGAGTCTGGGAATTTGGTTTATTACATTGAGGATATTGAAGGCTGATTTAAATAATTTAGACATCTTAAAATATAATTTTTAAACAAAAAAAACATGAAACTAAAATCGATCAGTTAATCGATCAATAAAATAATAGATGAATTACAACAATCTGAAAGTTGAATTTCTTTTGGTAATTAGGCAAACAATAAATTGCTTTAAAGAAGAGCAGGTGTGAAATCTCCGGGGCTGGTTCAGACTCTGGTGTATAGTGGAGAGTAAACTTGGGCAGGTTGCTGGGAGCTTAGACAGAGCAGAGAAACTAAAGCCTCACTCTCTGTGTTAAGAGGCTTCCTGCCAGCAACCTTCTGTTGCTTTGCTTTGCACGATGACGGCTTTAGCACTTGAGTTCAACACCTGCACCTGAAAGATGTCCAGGAGAAACACTGCATTTACAAGAACAGGAATTCTATGGGTTTGGGCTTTTTAAGTTTAAAATACATTTAGAAATGTATTTACCAAAAACCAAGGGTTACCAGTCACAGGGAGCTAAAGAAAGTATAGATGCCCGGCCTTTTCATTGATCCGGCGGATGCCGATATGATCGCCTGATATTTGCTTATCACAGAAGTATTGATCTCAGTGAATAAGTCTGTAAACAAAAACTGATTAGGTTTTTCCATTTCATAGTGTAATTTCACAATTAATGTTTTTATTATATTATTATATTTATTATATTATTGTTTGACCTTTATTTGACAATTTGCTGTGCAGATAAACAGGAAATGGGAAAAGAGGATGGTTCAAAATGTTGTTTTATGTTAAGTGACAAATATTGGCAAATGTTGTTATCAGATTTCTAACTCTTGCCTGTACCTGTCTCAAAAGATCCAGTATCGCTCAGGCTCTTCTGTATAGTCTACTTGAAGTTGTCTGTAATGGGGGAATGACACATTGGACATAATGTTTAAACGACTTGGTGGTTTCTAGACACAATTAAGGAATAACAAGGCTCTACTCTCTCTCAGCCGTACAGTGGCCAGTTGATATTTCTAGGAACAGCATCAACAGCCTGAGAAACTCTTACATCATTTTCCTTCTGCTGCCTGAAGTCACAATGGCTCCCCGCAGTGCTTTGCCCCTCTATCAGTCACCATAAACAGTAGCTTTATTCAACATGCCATCGCCAACAGCACCTCCTGTGCAGCCTGCCAGATACACAGCCCTGTGACAAATCCTCATGTACTGCACAGAGATCTGCACTGAGCTATTTTAACATTATACCCTGCCACAGTGGTACTGAGACAAATAAAGATGGTGTTTTGTGTTTTCCAGGGGAGTTAAAGGCTTTGAATCCAACAGATAAGCTACATTTCCAGGTTGGAGCCGCAATGCATTATTGCTTTCATGCTCATAAATCCCTTTATGTAACAGGTTTGTTGTCAAATCTGCACAGCTGCTGCATTTGATATGATCAGGGTTGAGAAATCAGACCAGTTTTATTTTCATACACATGCAAGAATCAGCATAGGCATCTATTACATTCTTGAAGAAATAGAATGGAAGAATATGTTGTTTGAGAACAAAGTAAAGAACAGCATTCTTAACAATCAAACAATTTGTTATTGTAGAAATGGGTACAAAGCACTTAATGTGTCATCCTCTTCAAACAGACCCACATCCCTACCCATCCACAGCCACACAGAAATCCAGTTGGCAGTATCTCCTGTTAACACAAAGGTTTGTCCTTGTGTTACGACGGCTGCTTCTTCAAAATGAATGTATATGTTAGAGCTTCTAAAGTAAACCATGATACAAGCAAAGAGAGAAAACAACAGCTTGTGTTTGGACAGCAAACAGATGTCTGAACACCACTGAGTCAATTCAGACTCTCAGGCCACGAGTTGCCACACTTCTTCACTGATGTTTTTGCCTATGTCTTTCTTTCATTTTCATAGTTTGTCATATAAACGTTTTAAAATAGGTGGATTAACCTCTCGTCCCTAATTTTTTCACGTGTGTAATTACAGATATACACCTGGTTTTATTAAGTGTGACCATATGGTGAGGAGGGCAAATCATTGTGATGTAATAATTGCCTTTGTAAATACAAGATAAGCTACATAATCTCATCACAAAAGGCAAATGATGTCAAGAATAAAACTCTTGCTTCTGGTCTCTTTAGACTTTAAAAAAATGCCCATGTATGGCCAGCTTCGGCTTCAGAATAAGGAAAGGCATAACAAGGTATGTAAGATTTCCCTAAGCCTTGACTCTTATCTTCTTCTACTGTTCACTGTGTGACGTAGTCAGAGCGGACAAAAATAGCTGCTTCTAAAACAGGAGGACAATATCTGAAACTGAGGTTGAACTTGTGAAAAGATGTAGAGGCAAAGAGGAACAAATACTGAAATGGGTTAATTCAGTGGACACCAACCTGTTCTTTCCATTAGCAGTCTTTTTGGTCTGCTGCAGAGTGGATAACACTGACGTACAATTTACCACAGAATTAACTGGTAGCCTCTTTATTAACAGTCATGTGCTAACCTGAATCTGACAGTTAGAGTAAGTAGGCTACCCTGTGGCTTAATAATGCAAATATATATATTTTTAAACCTTCATAGTTGTTGACTAAAGGAATAGTTAGAAATTTGGGGAATAAGCTTATTCACTTTCTTGCCCAGGTACTAAATAACAAGGTTGAAACCACTCTCATGTCTGTACGGTAAACATGTAGCTGTGGAAAGCAGCAGGTTAGCATAGCTTAGTATAAAGACCTAAAACAGAGGGAAACAGCTAGCCTGGTTCTGTAGTACAGTAACACCCACCAGCCACCAGTATGATTAATCCATACAAAAAAAGTGTAAGAACAAAACACTGTGGTTTTATGGGGAGCCATGTCCCACCCAGACTATTACTTGGTGCTAATCAGTTGCCAGGCAACCAGCCAAGACTCCAGGAAGTTACTGCTCTTGAACAGAGCCCCCCATAAAAAAGCAAAATATTGGATTTACACTTTGATTTTTGTTCGGATTAAACAAATGAAGTGCATTTCCATTCATTCTCTACAATTCATCTGGGAGATTAAATGTTATTTAATATTCAAGTGATACCAATGACAGGGTTAAAACTGCATCCAGACCAACACAGTGATGTGAGGTAAACTCACTCTATCTGACTTGGCTTCATAGTCCAAGATTGAACATGACTTTGAGGCCGCTCATTCTTGGGATGGAAGGGTTAAATAAAGACAGGCCATGAGGGGTTTCTGGCTCTGGCAACTGTGGATTTTACAGCGCAGCTGTGTTGGCTCTGGACAGGAAAGTGCTCCATTCTTTCTTTGACAGCCTCACATTAAGTCTACACATTAAAAAACATTCTTTTGTCACTGTACTTTCTGTTAGCTTCTCCTTCTCTACCAGCTTTGTCATCACACCTCTCCTAGCTGCCATTTCTGTCTCTTAAAGTGTCTCACTTCATATTTATGTCATGGCTCAAAGCAGAGCGCACATTTAAAATAGCTTGGTAACCCAGAGATGTGAACTGGAGCCTTTGTTTGCTACTTCAAGAACAGAGATGTTTAATGGTCAAATACAGTTAGCCATTTTAAGTAGTACACTATTAGCAGATAACTAAATTGAAATCTGCATTACTTGATTTTTTTTAATTCATTGAGGCATTGTGACTGAATATTAAGGCTAAAGTTTGATCTGAAGTGTCAGACAAGTCATTGAATTTGAATAAAAGCTTTATGGGCTTTGCATAGAATTCAAATGCTCGGCTTAACGTGACAGGTGCCTGTGACACTTCTGTACAAAAGGACCATCTGGTTATAAAAGTCTCGCAGTCGATTGACCATTATGTCGTCAGGTGTCATAAGCTTTTTGTTTGAACATCTGTTTCTGTACAGATTCTTTTGTCGAACAGCCTTCAGGCATTGTGCTGTTGTCCGGCAGAGGTGTAGTGGTCTGGTCAGGCACACCTTTATGAAAACTAACAACAAGCTGAGAGCCCTTTTTCAATGAAAATACAAGCCAAGTGGAAAACATGCTGCTCACAGCTACTTTAGAAAGACTAAAAGTCAAACTTTTATTCTCACAAATAAGAGATCTAATCAGCTAAAAAAAGGCATGCTAAAAATAGTATTGATGAAACGATAGACATACTGTATCTGTGCATGACAGCCTGCTCTGTTAGGAGAAACAACAAAATATTAAAGAACTGCAGGAGAGCAGAGTGGCAATATGAGAAGGGAAACCACTTTACAAAGCAAAACCAGCATCTGAGCAGGTGTGTGTGCTGATGAAGAGCATATGAACAAAAACCAAATTATCTAAGACTTCAAGGATCCTCAAAACAAAACCAAAACTCTCCAAGAAAATCACTAAGACATCACATTATTCATAAAGAACACAAGGAAAGCTTATGAAAAGTGGTTATGTTTCTATGTTTTATGTATCCAGTATGTATGAACCTAGTAAATATCATACCATATTATGATGAAATTGGTTGTTGTGCTTTACATAACGGTAGTACAACAAATGCTGTGTAAACATCTGTTTTGTTAATGCATACTTTATGATAGATAATGCTGCATTTGTATCTTTACTAGAAAGAGTTCTGTGCTTCACTTACTTATCTTTGATGTTCAATTGTAGTGACTTTATATGAGATTAACTGTAAATAAAAATATTACCTGACAAAAAAAGTTGCCATTACCTCTTCTTCAGCCCTGAGTAGAGTTTGCAGGTATTGCTTCCAGGCTGTGTACAGCCTGCACAACCATTACCAACAATTTAGGTGAAAGTCACGGCAAAAGAAAGTCAGTTCAGCACTGGCCGCTCCACTTGCTGCTGTACTTTGAGCTTGTTGCTTCGAGCACACAGTAATAACTGAAGGCTCGGATCTTGTCAGATTATGATGTCAGGACAGTAAGAAATGTTCAGAGTAACTTTAGTAAGAAAATCAACCTGAAACAATAAAAGTGAGGAAGACAAAAACAGGATTTTGAAAAGTCCCCCAGTAGAAATTACGTTCTTTCTCATGGGCATGTACACTGTGCAACCTTTAACCTCAACAGCCTCTAGAATTTATTTGAAGAGTAAACTCCCCACTGACGTACACAATCTCTGTGAAAAGTTGAAAACAAAAACTTTGTCTTTGTCACAGTTTGTTTGTGACCCACATATCTTATCTACTGCCAACAAAACAGTGTCACCAACAGGTAGCAAACAAATTACTCTGCCTTGAGTGATTTAAACAGCAAAGAGTTTGTCCAATTATCTAATTATCCTCCGGCAAACCAAACAGTAAAACTGCTGACCGTGAAACAAAAAACAATGAGCTGAAAAGCTTTGTAGCACTGAGAGCAACAACAGTCTGGTGATGATAATTCTCTGTGAGTTCATCACCGCGAGCAACACCTTTAAGATTACACACGGTCATCTGATCAATTGTTGATTTAAAAACTATGAATTTGTTCAGCTTAAAGTATCAACTGTATGAGAAGAGTAAAGTTGTTGATGCTTTAAAATGTAGGTATCATTTTAAAGCTGCAGCGTGTCCAGGTGACGCTACCTGGACACGACTCCTACCTTATCCTAAGAAGAGTGCATGATGATCTACAAAAAGGGTAGGTTAAACTTTGATCTTAAGTGTCAGACAAGTCACTGAATTTGAGTAGTATTAAGAGGCTTTCCATAGTATTCAAACATGGATTATGTCAAAAGGTGTGTTGTTGGCGGGTTGTTTATACAAGACTTATGTACACACTTCAGTTCTTAAATGTTTACTTTGGTGACATATTGACTGTACTTAAAGTCAAAATATGTTTTTTTTATGTTCTTCAGCTTTGTCTTGAGGAGACATTTACCCTGTGCCTGTCTACAAAATCTCAAAATAGTATGTTCACATGTTGATTACAGTGCTTCCTTTCTTAATTCATGAATTGTGGAAAACATGCGCAGTTGTGAAGGTGAGACGGACTGTGCTCACCATCTGAGTGAAGAGTGAAGGCTGTTAGCTTATATGGCCTTCTTGGCACATACCCCGACCAGCAGTTCCCTGTTCGTTATGAACACCTCTATCGTTTATGTGTCATTTATTGTTTAGTAATAAATCAGGATCTAATGAATTCATGTTTGTAGGCGTAGCATTTGCACAATAGCAGGTAAACATGGTAGTGCTGCAATGAAATGAAAACTATTTTGTATTGTAATTTATCTATCTGTCAGTGGGGAAATTGACAGGCAACATGGTAAAGTATGAGAAACAAATCTCACAACAATGATGTTAATTGAGTCATAATACCCAGACCAGGTGGCATATCATGACAAAGCCTTCAAAGCTTCCCACATGTCAGCCTGCTTGGGAAGCCTGTGCTTTCTACTTTACCAATAAACTAATTGATTATTTAGCTGATTACACAGATGCAGGAGAGCTATGGGACTTCAGCAGGGGGAAGGAAACCCATTAATCTTGTCCAGAGGTGCCAGACACTTAAGAAGCAACTACTTAGTGACACGTATACTCTCAGGCCTCCTTCACACGACTGGACACGAGTCATGAGGGAAAATACTGCAAGAAGGAGACTTCTCTTGCAGGTTGACAGGTTATCTCTTACCTGAATGCGGCATTGTTATGGTCTCGTTGACACTGCTGGAGCCCACATTGTATATGACAACAGCAGAGGCGTTGAGGTTTGCAACGTTACGGATTTTCTCCCGGTATGTGCAGTTCCCCGCAGCCACCAACGCCACCCAGGCTGTGTTGAGAGGGACTGGAGGGAACCGGACGTTTGGGTCGCACGCCTGTCTGTCCTGCAGGGGGGGCGGCACCAGGACCAGACCTCTGGCTTCCCTCTTGGGCGAGTGCTCGCCATACCGCCCGCACTCGGTTTTCTCCGTCTTGACCTCCGAAGTGACGGGGTCCAGGTAGGTAATGTTGACAAACGCCGTGTACCATTCCTCTTTCTCCGCAACCGTGAAGTCCAGGCACAGCAGGTGGACGAAACAAAACGACAGCAGCCACGTCGAGAGAGCCAGACTGCGGCAAGCTCGGATGAGGGACGGTGCCATTGTGCGGTTGGTTTGGGATGGGTGACGAGCTCCGGTGGAAAGCTCGTACCAGGTCCCTCTTTTTACAGGTTAAACAAAGTGCGGTAACCTTTCATAACAGCCAGAGCCAGACAGCAGCCCTCTTAGACGAGGAGTCCAAACAGTTTCTGAGCTGTGTGCAGGAGTCTACTACACACCACCACCTGCAGGAAAAGAAGACGGCGCTGTGTGTTGTTGTTCACCGTCAGCTGTTTCCCATTCTCGCTCAGGATTGGCTCGCCGCTCATCAGCACGTGATCTGGGCGTGGACAAGGTGGTTCTGACGCCCCTGGCACGTGGAGAAACTAAAACAGTAATAAATCATGTAAACCACTGTCAAATAAATGAAAAGTGAACGGGTTTGCATTGTTATTGCAATTTGGCAGACGTCATTTATTACAGGAAATTATATATGTGACAAAACTGTAAGAAATGCTGAATATTTGTGTTAATTAGTGCGTCAGAAGCAAAGAAGTAATACTTAAATTTTTATTTATGGCTCTATGGAGCCTGTAATGTGGAATACTTATAGACTTTTACAGAGTTTAATGATATTAGGCCCTAAATCTAGTAAATAAATAACATTAATTCAATTATCATTAATCTAGCAAAGTAATGATTGTGTTGTGTTAAATTATGTGTTTAAATTATTAATTTAATTTAAATAATAATTTTAAAAGGACTTTAAAGTTGTATTTTGTGTTATTCCATTTACTTATGTGTCTGTCCGTCAAATTTCCGTCTCACAATTAATTTCATTTTACACGTGCTTTGTCTTCTATTCTGAAAACAAACAACCCATTCTTCATACACAGTATATACAGTCTATGATGTGTTAATTTGCCTTCTACAAAGAGAAACTTTGCCCAGCAAAGACCAGGTTCATTAGTATTATAAAATGTTTGTATGCTGAAGTGAATTAGTTTTCAGTGTCAATAAAATATTAAATACTATATAGATTTTGACAAGGCTGCCTGACTCACTTATTGTGGAGTTGTAACATAGACACCTACATCTAAAATGTAGATAGTTTTGACTCTAGGGGCATGCAGAAGGGCAAACGTCTAAATGAGAGCAAACGTTTGTTGTATTTGTGGAACACAGGATCAAAAGTAGGAACGAAAAGCTCTGCAGTATGTTTCCGCCCGATTAGATTTTCGGACTGGACCTAGAAGAAGTCGGAGTGCTGATATTTTCGGTAAAGAATTGCAAATCAAACTTGTACGTTTTAGGTGACACATAGATGTAACATTCAGGGTCGTAAATGTAACTGCTAGACAACCTACATATTCAATATAAACGGCTGAAACTAAAGTTAATTAATTTTTTTTACCATGTGACGTGTCAGCTTCATAACCGTCTCGGCTGTCTGGAACAGCTAAAGTAATTGTAAATGTTGATCTAGCATTACCTTACTGGTTAGACCCAATGTGTATTTATTGATAACAGAAGACGTCAAATAAAGCACTAAACGTAACTTAAAGTTAACCTCGGTGAGCTCATCTGCTCACAGATAAACTAACGTTAGCTAGCTGTTAAGTGTTCACAGCAGCGCTTAATGTTTCGTGTTTGCAGATAACTTGGAGTCAGATCAGCCGTTAGCTTCGTGGATACCGGCTCGTTGAAGCAGAAATGCCCAAAAAGAAAACAGGTGCCCGGAAAAAGGCTGAGAGTCGCAAAGAGCGAGAGAAACAGAGTCGAGCCAACCGGGAACATGTCGATGTCGCCAAACACCCCTGCAACTCTAACATGGTATGTAGCTACTGTAGCGAATACCCAAAGGCAATGCTTAAAATATCATATCTTAAATATTGTTCCTTACATTGTTTCTTTATTTTCCTCTCTCTTTTAGGATTGTGACAAATGTCAGAGGTATGTAGCTGTATTGCATTATATAACATTTATTCAGGTATAAGCAGTGGTGGAATGTAATTAAGTACATTTACTCAATTAATGTTCAATTTTGGAAGCCATTCTTTGACTTTTTACTCCACTACATTTATTTGAGAACATTATTTGCTTTGCAAATTTTAGAAATGATAAATCGGTTTATAGATTATAATGGATTATTATGGATTAAGCTACTCTGCACTGTATAAAGTCGTTGAAATAAGCCCCTTCTTTACCAAGTGCAGAATTAAAGTGATGTACACATCAATGCATCACTAATTATAATCCAGTGATATAATATGTTGTTCTGAAATGGGCCATTCTGCATAATGAGTACTTTTACTTTTGGTACTTTAAGTGTTTTTTAATGCTAATATCTATGAGCTTTCTCTTAACTAAGACTTTGAATGCAGACTACCACTGGTGAACCAGTTAACAATTATTTTCCCTTGTGATGTCACCTGGTAGGAAACAGAAGAACAGAGCTTTCTGCTACTTTTGTAACTCTGTGCAGAAGTTGCCTGTCTGCGCTCAGTGTGGTGAGTGAAGTGAGGTGAAATGTGTTTTTTATATGAATATCAAAAGATGTAAAAACTGACAAAAACAGATCAAGAATATATACATACATTTTTTAAGAAAGTTAAGTAATATTCATTGTAGTTTTTAACAATCGTTATTCAAACGGGTAAATAGTGCATTTGTTTTTACAGCTCTAATTTGTCTCGTTGATTTATTTTTAATAGATTTTGATCAACAATGAAGGTCTGTGGTACAGAGGGATAATATATAGGTATCAGTCTTTTGCTGCACAGACATTACATGTTCATAGGATCCTTCATTGTTGGTTTTTGTCTTTCCATGGGATTTGTTGACGGTAAGAAATAGATTGATTGGATTTGGTGATAGTAAGAAATGGATATCACCAGACCTGTCTATAATGGTGGTCAGATTTGGTGCATCAGAGGTCAGGATATCCTGACTTTTAGTTCCGAAGAGCAGGTCAAGTCTAAAAACTGTTGGATCCTTCACTTCCCATAATTTATCTTCACCTAGTCTTTTGTTAGACCCTCGCCAACAGGTACCTGGCGACAGATCTTCTGTTAATTAATAAAAAAAAATTAAAACCTTAAGGCCAAGCTGAGATGACATCATTGAGGTATTGTCTCAAAGTTAAAAAAGCTCCTCCAGATTCACAGGACACGTGTCACATGTGTTTTCACATGCTGAGTAGTATTAACCATGACAGGTAAGATGATCATCATGTAAAAACAGTGCACCTTTTAAAGCAACTATGTGTAGAAGTTGAAAATAATCTACTGTGGCGCACCCAAGTGGCAGTATCACTTTTGCTTTTTGGGAAGACAGAAGTGTATGCCAATTATGTACATGTGAAAACTTTAAACCATCATAATAATCTGGAAGATGCTGAAATCACATCAGAATTCTCCACATAGTGACATTACTGTAAAGTAGGCTTTTTATGAAAACTGTAAAATGTTGAATTCTTGTGTTGTCAGGCAAAACCAAGTGCATGAAGTCATCAGATTGTGTCATCAAACATCCTGGGATCCACAGCACTGGGATGGCCATGGTGGTAAGTTAGCAACATTTCTGATCTTATACAATCGCACGCCAACAATTATTTATTTTGCGGTGACTCGTCCGCACTTCTCAGTCCTAACAGGGGGCATTCGGTTGTTATAGCTATGTTAGAGCAGGTACAGTACAATAGTTATTGGTAATATTTAAAAAACTGTTAATAATGTGTTTGGTTATTTTTGTTCAGGTCAGTGTTTGTACTTTGACATGTCTGTGTTTTATGCAGTAGTTTTTTTAATCCAAAATTAATCTAGTTTATGTATACATAAAAAAGACCTTGGCCTTGAGCGCTACAATCATACAGACACATTAGATTTGGTGCGCAGTGGCATAGGATACATTGAGAATTCACCAAATCAATTATTAGATTGTGCAAGTAATAAGCACAAACAGACACTATAGAAATTGTAAGTTGTGTGCTAACAGTGTTGCGCACTAATAACGTGCATAAAGTTGTTCATTATCATGGTTTGTCACTGTCAGAACTGTGCAAGTGTTGCAGTATTGTACAGTCAGGACCTAACATAACAATGACCATCAGTGATGTGGAAGAAACACACTGTGCAAGGAGAATCAGTTAATGCTGTAACAGTGTACCAGAAAATTGCTACAAAAAAAGTACAGTGTGCAAGTAATGAATGATATAGCAGGGTTTCAAAAATTTCAAAAATAATATAATTTTTTTTTTTGTTTAAGGTCAATTAATTTCATATTTATACAGGGGCTTCAGAAAAATAAATCACGGCAAGCTCTTTGATTTTTGAAGCATTTTGTTATCTTTGTCTTGACTCCAAGGGGGCAGTATGTGACTTCTGTGAAGCGTGGGTGTGCCACGGCAGGAAATGTCTGAGCACTCACGCCTGCCTGTGTCCTCTGACTGATGCGGACTGCATTGAGTGTGAGCGTAGCGTGTGGGATCATGGTAAGACACCCCTCACACCACCTTTAATTGAAATACATCAGTGTCCCACAAAGATTTCCACTGACTGTTTCAACTTCCTGAATAGGAGGCAGAATCTTCCGCTGTTCCTTTTGCCAAAACTTCTTGTGTGAGGATGATCAATTTGAGCACCAGGCAAGCTGCCAAGTCCTTCAGGCAGAAACGTATAAATGTGAGTCATCTAGTTTCTTTTACAGTGTCATTTATGTGGTTAATAGGGAAAGTAAAGTATTTCCCATCCAGTCCAGAGAATTATATCTAGAAGGTATGTTTGCAGAAGAGGGAAACAAATTTTTTATTTTTATTTTTCTGACATCCATTTTTAGGTGTATCCTGTAATAGACTGGGACAGCACTCCTGCCTGCGCTGTAAGGTGAGGGGCACATCTATCCTTACTTTTTGTGTTTATCTGCTTGTTAGGCTGCACTTAACATGTTTTGACTACACCCATCTTATCAGCTCGCATCAGAAATTGTCTCTACAACAAAGAACAACCCACATCTCCTAACTAATCTCATAAATGTTTACTTGTGGTTTGCCCCAAAACAGGAAATATTCCAAGTATCCAGGAAACGAAAAATTAAAATAGAGTGGCAAGAGAGCGCTCAAATCAGATAAAACTAGATGCCCTAAATAAGGCCAGAGCTGCTGCCAGAAGATCATTTTCCTTTATTCCTTTTCTTCATTGGGTTAGAGCAGTGTGAACGTTGTTTGTATCTGACTACATAATCTGTTAAAACAAGTTGCTTATGTCACTGGCATTTAGGGATTACCAATAGGCAAAGTTTATCTGCAAAATGCACAAGTGTTTGAAATGACTAGGCAGCTTATGATAGTATTAATTAATAAAGCAATTTTACTGATGTAGCACCCAATGTGTTAACAAGAAGTAAGATGTAGAGGAGACCACAAAATAAAATGCAAGAAAGGGCAGCAACAACAAACGAAAGGAGAAAAAACCCACCTTTTTTAAAGATCTGGGCAAACACCACACACACACACACACACACACACACACACACACACACACACATCTGAGAAAACAGACGTCTTCAGTTTAGTAGTATTGGAATACATTTACATGTTCACACTGTGAAGCACGGGCTGTACAATTCAAGAAACATCGAGCCAATCCACCGTAGCAAAAACAATTGTATATTTATTAAGCCTGGAAAATTCTTAATTCTAACAGTTATGCTTTCAAGGGGAGGAATATGCTTGAATTCAAATATACTTTTGAAAAATGCTTGATTTTTATCTGGTGTTTCATCACTCTCATATGTTTCCAAACATCTTTTAAAATTTCAAATGAAACCATCCCATTGTCATATTTTGTGGTTTCCCCTGGTATTTCTATTATACAATGTACACGTACATTATGTAACTTGAACCTGTCTGCATTGTATAACTGTGTTATATGTTAGGAAGGGATCTTTAGACAGAAGAAATTACTGATTTAAAATCCAAATATTTCTTTTTTAAAGCATGAAAATCCATTGAGGTCACATCAGGACAAAGTTTAAAAATAGCCTTTATAAGAAAACAGTTTAGTTGTCCGTCCCCTTTGTGTTTATCCTAGACATAGGAATGACCAGAAGAGCTTTATCAAACTGTACAGGAAGAGAAAAGACAGCTGGGAAAGCTTTATACTTGAGGCAAGAGAGGAAAGGCATGATGAAGAATTATCCTGCTCGTTTAAACAAGCCAGAAGAGTCATTGGGTTTCATTCACATATTTCAAACAAGAATCAGAACTAGATCAAGATCATGCGTGTGCTGTTAACATTTCCATGTGATGATTTTAACGTTTATTCAACTGCGTCCTTTCAGGCCTGTTACTGCGACGACCACGCCAAGAGTAAGGTCTTCAAACAGGAGAAAGGAAAAGCTCCACCGTGCCCCAAGTGTGGTCACGAGACCCAAGAGACCAAAGATCTCAGCATGTCCAGTGAGTCCCACACAGATTCTTTTGAAACCACTGCCAGTTGTCGTGGTTTCCTGTAAAGCTGCAGTTTGCAGGAAGTTGCAGCTGCCTCGACTTCCCTGCTCAATCATTTTTCAAAAAGTGAAACGGAAAGACTGTGAAAGCGGGAAGACGTAATAGAAAATAATTTTTATTTCCTGTAAAAAAAAGAAAAAGTTGTTTGTCCACTCTGAGACAACGTATGCTAAACAAATATTTCTGTGTTACTACCATAAATCTCACCATTCAGATCAGTAATATGTTCCCTTATCTGCTGAACAATGTATAATCAATTTATTGGTGCTTAAACAGCCTACAATTAGCCCCAGTGTGTGCCTCTCATGTTTTACGGTTGCATTCAAATCACGCTGTGGTAATGATACATGAGAGGCACAAACTGGGGCTATCTTAAAATTAACTTTTTTTAATACATACTAAAGTCAGTTTTAACTACAAATTAATTTGTAAAGCATGAAGGTGATTTTCTCATATTTATCCCACCTGACTTTTCTTTGTCACTTCACTGCAGCTCGCACCTTGAAGTTCGGCCGCCAGGCTGGCGCTGACGACGACGACGACGATTACTACGACGGAGCGTCGGGATATGATTCCTACTGGAAGAACTTAGCATCTGGAAGCAGAGACCAACAGGACGACGACGATGAGGAAGATGAGGAGGAGGAAGAGGAGGAAGATGATGAGGAGGAGGAGGAGGAGGAGGAAGAGGAGGAAGAAGAAGAAGGTGAAGAGGAAAAGGCGACTGCTTCTATGGCTAGTCTTAAACTGGACGGGACGGCCTGAGTAAAGACAGACTGGAGACGTTCACTTGTTACAAGTCAGGAATTAATAGGGACACACGTGTAAAATGAAGATTATATTCAGGATGACCAGGGCTGGGGATTGATGCTATTTCCAATACCAAAATATAAATGTGTTTTTCTCCAAAACCCACACAAGGAGCTGTACAAGAACTAGAAGAATAAAGTAATAGGTTCAAATAATAAGACAAGTTTTGATTTAAATCTGAAATTGACGATTGAAGTAAATAAGATTAGGAATATGCCAAGACATTCAATGCCAACTTTGGTACTTGATTCTAAGCGCTATGGACACATTTCAAAGCATGATTTCTAATGTAGTTGATCATCTGTTGTACCGATGATGTGTTTCATGGCCATCCAGGCCTCGGGCATGTTCCAGCTGTCACTCACCTAACTGTCAGTATGCAGATAATGAACAGGACTTTTACCTGTGGAGCACTGGGTGCCTGAAACAAGATCTTCCACTTTCAACTCAGTCATTCATCATATATCAATAATCCTTCCTCACAATTTGAGTTGTCACATTGTACTTTAATGGTGTATACACACCAACTGCTCCATAATTATTGTGATTATTGCCTTCTGCGGCTTCTTCTGGTTAGTCTGAAATAAAAAGTTATGATGATGATGTCTTTCCTGTGTAATAACTTCTGGAATTTATTGTGGTAATGGTAACAAGTTGACATATTTGCGCTGCTCCTTGTAGTCTGATGCATTTGTTGGGACAAAAATGATGCCAATAAATATTGAAATCCTATTTGGCTGAACATTTTGTAATTAAATGATAGTTCTGTCTTAGTTGACTCATTGGTGTGAATGCTGGAAGCATTCACACATATGTTCTTCTACAAAAATAAAATTTATTTTTATTATTATTATTCTTCCGCCCGCTTTTTTCAAACCCTATCTCCTTCCACATTTTTCA
>JAVQJL010021770.1:0-38101 GCA_036024295.1 Nannoperca obscura | reverse complement strand
AAGTTATCTCAGGGCACTCTATCGCATGGAGCAGGTCGAGACCAACTTCCACACACACAGACCTAACGATCCCACCATGAGCAGCACTAGGCCACAATGGCAAGGAAAAAACCCTTTTAACAGGTAGAAACCTCGAGTAGAATCAGGCTCTAGGTGGGCGCTCATCTGCCTTGACCGTGTCATCTGCCTTTTGGAGCATTCGCTGAAACAACTGATGCTGTCATTTTTCTTGATAGCACAGTTTTAAGCTTTTAGGTCAGTTTCTGGAAGAATCATACATAGAATAGTAAGATATACAGCTAAAGCAGTCAGGAAGCAAATTATTACACATCACTACTAAATAGCTGTACAGTGATCTAGAAACAAAGTTCTTGAATGTGAGGATGGTTCTTACCAAAGTTTGACACTTGCACATTTATAGAATATCAAGTAGATGTAATCTTTAAATACAAACAAAGTGGCATTGAAATAATATTCCAGTTCTCTGCCCTTTGTTTACATATAATTTGATGAATGAAGAGCTGTACTTACTGAGCAACCACACTGATTCCAATAAAATCTAATTATTAAGGAGCCATTTCACTTTTCATAAGCATTTGAGAACACATACACACACACAGCCCCAGTGAATGCAGCATGTATAATTAGCAGGTTTTTCCCCCAAGCTTCTCTCATCACAACATTCCCGAACAATATGTCACTTTTACATTCAATGCTTGACATCTAACATCCGCAGAGACACTTGTACTGTTTTTCCCTGTCACGTAAACACACAGCCTTTTACATCTAACATAATACTTCCCAATTTCAAATTAACTATTCTCACATACATTTAAATGTTAACAAAATTGTTTGCCATGTTAGGTCCAATAACATATTAGAACTTCTTTTGCGTTGTGTATCTGTCCTTGGAAATAAGATTAATTTGGACAAACATGCAGAATATAATTTACACCACCGCAACGCTACACCTAACCCATGAAAACAAATATTAAAATAAACTTAATCTAAAGTAAGTTAAAAGCACATTTAAAGCTCAAAGTAAGCAACCAGTAATCCTCGATTGGAGTAATCCTATCGATTAATGTTTGCAAAAGATGTTGACAGTCAATTTGGTTAAAAATCAACAATATAGACCAAGCCTTTCCTCTGCAGCTTGACAGCCCAGTATCCCTAGAGTTTTATGTGCATATTGGCAACCTTTAGCGCCAATGCAAGAAGTTATCAGCCCTTTATGTAGTGAGGTGGAAAGTAAAGGTGTCAGGGGGGTAGGTGAGCATGTGGCTTGTTCGACTTTCAGTAGACCGGAGTTTGCATACCAGGGTCACAGATCTGTGACTAGTATGTGTTTAAGTGTTTAGCAGCCTAACCTTAACCATACTTTAAAAGAATAGTCTGACATTTGTGGGAATAAGCTTATTCACTTTCTTGCCGAGGGTTAGATTAAGAAGTTGATGATACCACTCTCATATTTATACGGTTGATATAAAGCTACAACCAGCAGCCGATTATGTTAGAGAACAGCAAAATTCCATGGGAAGATCAATTGGAAGAGGCTTTTGAAAGGAAGCTTGCCAAGTATACAGGACTGGTCAGCAACTGTCAGCAGGCTGGATGGAGAGCGAGGTGTCTCCCAGTGGAGGTTGGAAGCAGGGGATTTGTAGCTGGTTCCTTAGCCAGAGCCTTCAAAGATTTGGGCATCGTGGGAGAGAGGAAGAAGAGAGCCATCTATAGTATCACCGATGCAGCAGCGAGGATTTCAAGATGGCTGTGGCTCAAAAAAGGAGAATCATGAAGGCCTGGGTAGCTAACTATCTGGACACAAGCTGGGGTCTGATCAGCCGCAACTGGGTCATCCTGGAGGAGTATGTATGATGTTGAAAGACCCAAACCACCTGATGATGCCAGGAACATCGCTGAAGATGTGTCCAGAGGAATCAGCATGTAACAGCCCAGAAGCCCTTCTAACAGCTTCAAGCTAATCAGACAGAGCATGGACCTCCCACTTCCCATAGTTTGTCAGCTGATCACCTGCAAAAAAACAGAAGCTTTGGTAGAACTCTTCCCACTATTCCCATGGCTTTCCTTGACTAACACTTCCTGGAGGCCAGGCACTGATCACTGTTGGCGGAGTCAAGCTCTGTTTTCGCTTCGTTTGGCAGAAAAACCCACTACAAAGGACTGCTAGGAGAGTTGGGGAATCGGTGCAGTTAATGGGTTAGACATGAAACAAGAAAGTCAAGAAATTCCACTTGATGTCATGCCTGTAATTTCCTTCACTGTGGTTTTAAGTAGGGGCGTGAACAGCTATATAGTTTAGTACTTTATAGTGATGCAATAAATGAAGCTTTAATAATTACAAAAAACATAAACAAACGTGTATATATAAATATATTTAATCAAATGATTTTTTTATTGTATTTTTAATCTCCGTCAAATAAAAAAAATCTGATTCATGTTTTTATTCTTGATTTTATTTGAATGTAAGTCAACATAATTCAGTTATGATCAGATTTCAATAAAATGTGATGTAGATTTAAACATTGGCCAAAAGGGGAAAAAAGTAAGTAATTGGCTGCAGTTCTGGATCAGGGACGCGTATTTGATGAACACTACATCTATTTTTATACAGATAAAAATTTTGAAACATTTGCTTTATGATTTAAAGATATTTTACGCACGCTCTCTCTTTTCTGTTGCTGTGGACACCCAATGCATGCAATGAAGCTGGTGGCTTTCTTTTTTAAGCATCAAGTTATGGTTTGTTGTTAGGAACAGCCTGTCCTAAAACGTGGCAGCATAATGTCAACGCCCTACCCAACCACCTCTGCCCCTGTGGGGAAGTAAAGCACCGTGTTCGTAGAGGATGACATTTCATGGTCCAGCAGCATTATTGCAATATAAAAACAAAACACCCTTGACTTTTTGTGAGAGTTCCAAAGGAGGAGCTGAAGACAAATGGAGGCAGAAAGAGAGCCAAATGCTGTCTATAGTTCTTACCATTCTGAAAGCAGTAAAAGTGGTAGGAAGAAATATGGTTGAACAAATAACAATAAATGTGGTTGTTTGGGTGGGAAATAAAGTATTTGTCACCTGACAACCCATATAATGTATAATACAATCCATCACTGTTGACAAAAAGGCACCAACATAATGTTCAACTATTATATTTGGTATATTTGGGATAGTAGCATTAGCAGCTAAGTTTAACTACATGTCAATAGCGTAGCTTTCCAAGATCATGTTCTGTTTCCTTTAATAAACTATCTATTCCACTAAGTAGAGGTGTAACACAAACACCCTTTAATTAATTTAATGATGCACTGATGCTTCAAAGTCATTTAACTGACTTTGGAGAGAGAGAGAGAGAGAGAGAGAGAGAGAGAGAGAGAGAGAGAGAGAGAGAGAGAATGTGATTACAGGCAGGAGTGAAGTTATAACTGAAACTTGACAATGTAATTCCATGCAATTAATTTATCAGTTAAGTCTTTTGAAATACACAGCAGACTTGAGTCTATGACAACCAGATGCATTTGGTTTGTGTTGTAATTAATGATACCACAAAGTATTGAGTGGGTTTGTGTTTGATGATGTGAAATAGCTTCAGTGTGTTAAGCTACTTATTCTGAGCTAGCTTTCAGTTAAAGTGTAGCAATGCTGTAGCTTAACAACTTCCAAATAAGGGTTTGTTGTTGCATCTCTAGACACACTTAACAGCATTTGATGATTTCAGGAAGCAGAGAAATGACACAATGGAAGGAAGAAATAAAAACACTAAGTTCAGCCAGTAGCAGGTTTAGCTTTGCATTCAATATTGAAGCAGAGGGAAACAGCCACCTGGCTCTGCCCAAAACATTCCACCTACTTGCTTATCTTAAGCTCACTAATTAACACTTTATTTGTTGTTTGTTTAACTGTTTCCAGTCTTTATGCTAAGCTAACTGTCCCCTGGCTGTAATTTCACATTGATCGGATAGACATGAGAGTGGTATTGATCCTCTTACTTAACTCTTGGCAAGAAAGCGTATTTCTGAACATATCAAACCATTCCTTTAAAGAGGACCAGTGAGGTAAAGTGAAACTAAGAAAAAAAAATAAAGTTTTTAAAAAGGTAAACATGTAAAAATAATAATAATAATAATAAATCTGGGTAGAAAAGAGAAACTCTTTTAATTAACTAAACCTCAGCCAGACCACATTCTTCCCAGGAACCAGCTCTCTGCTTCTGTGATAGAAACGATTTATGACGACACTGAAGTGGGTGGCTCAGCATGGTGGCAGATGTAGAGCGTTTAATTTAGACTAACCAGATCAAAGTATCAGCATATGAACACAAAGGTGTGGAAAGAACAATAAAAGAATGGGCCTGGAGTACCATTACTTTACCATGTCCAATCTCTCATCAGTAGCTTTCTGTCTTGTCTGTGGGCCCCCTGTTTGTTTCCACTCTGCTGCCAGTGCTGACTTTAAATTACATCAGCAGTGATATATGACTAATTTCTGACTGGTTTCTTCATATATGGAATTGACGAGACTTCATGCATTAATCATATTATGTGGCTAGGTGAGTTCCAAATCAAACAGAGGCACTGTTTGTTCTTGTGATTTTACTGAAAGAAGTGTGGGACGCTGGAAATCTATCTTTTTAGCCAACTGAGCTAAGCCATCGGGAGACAGTCTGGGGTTCGCTGCTCCCACTTCCTCTTGGTAATGGAAAAACCCACCCTGAGAGTCAAGATAACGAATTGGGAGCAAAATTCACATACTGTATCTCAATTCACGTTGGAGTTGGGCCCCAGTGTGCATGAGGTACATTTTGGTCCATTCATAACTATTAATTTTTAGAGAATGTATTAATTTCATTTACAATACTTTTGAGCTGTTTTAAAGCTCATTTGATCTTCCAACAAATCCTCATTAGCTGCATGCTCTCATTGCTACTCGTCTTCAAAGCAAACTGATCAAACATCTTAATGCCAATACAGTTTCCCTTGAATGAAAAAGAGGATGGCTTCATTCTTCCACACGCTGTCAGGAGAAAGCAGGAAGGAAACTGATTCCTCCAGGAGTTCAATGCATTATTCCAGTCAATATATTGATGTATGTTTGAGACTGATCCAAGGGTAAAATCCCCTCAGAGACAAAGGTAAGAAGAGGGGGAGAGATGGTGATGTTTATATTCATTTGTCCTCTACTTGGTGAGACTTGCACACTTTCTCATGAATAATAAAGGCTCACACAGCCTAAACTGACCTCTTTGCTATTACGTCAGATGATGGATTTGTTTGAAAGCCACTTGACCTTGTCTAAAACATCATCATTTTGCTGTGTCATTGACACTTGCGCAAGGTTGCCAAGTCACAGCCTGGCACCAGCAGCTGAATTACTGCAGAGAAATGCCTACTTGGAGATTTGGCTTAAGGGACTGTTAGTCCTACAGGTCAAGCATAAATTCAATCATAACCTGTCCGTCTCATTTGTTTACTTTGTGCAAAATGTCACACTGTTTACAGTAATTTAACTGAAGATGTCTTAATTGTAGCTCAAATGTGTCTTCACCGATCTCTTTGTTTGTAGCTAATTAATTCAAATCTGGTTAATTTAAATAAAGTGAATGCAATTATATATATTCATTGTTAACTGACTTTTCCCCAGTGCTGCAACTTGTAGTTAATTAAACCTGCTGTGCATGCTAGGTACGTGTATAGAAAGCAGTTAACAGTAACTGTATGCTACGTTGATGTGTGCCATTTTTAAGAAAGGAACATCTGCACAGTAACTGAAATGTATGTTGGTCTTGTTTCATACATTTACATATGAAAACTCCAAAACAACAGTATAGACATGAAAACTCAGCAATGTTGTTACTTTAAATCTCCTGTGAAGGGATGGAGACAACATATAATCTCAACTGACTGAAAAGAGCATTTAAAAGCTCTTGGTGTAAACCTTACCTCAAGGCTGACCGTTACTATTTCACACAGGTTTTGAGTTCTAATGAGGCTCATCTCCACATCTCCATGCACTGAAAATTTGAATGTACGTAAATAAATAAACCTTTTGCACACTTTAGGGCTCTCGCAGTATAATGTTTTAAAGCATTAAAAGATAGATAAGTTTTAAGAGGGCTGGCCAGTCCTCAGACTAATATGACAAAGCAAAATGCCATCAAAAATATCAGTAATTAGTGTCACACAGAAATCGGGTACTGTACACACAAAAACGAATGTTTGTTTACAGTCCAATGTTCCAATGTTCAATTACTACATGTACAAAATTGCAAAAAAATAAAGTGTAAATTAGTAGTAGTAGCTAATCTTTTAAATGTAAATATTGAGCTGGGTAAAGTGGGACTGTACAGAATACTCCAGCATTTCAGCATGTAGGAATATACCATGGGTAAGGAAGGACAGTTTACCGTAATAAATCTTCTTTTCACAACATTATAAGATTTATTTCCTATTTTCTCACACGTCAAGTCCAGCTCCCAAGAACTACACCCTACCCATCTCACCCAGATCCTAAAATTGAGATTTTTTTCACTTAAGCTTATATCTGTAACATTCAAACCTTTTTTACATTAATTTAAAAACATAAAAAATAAATAAGTTTGTCTCTGGCTGGAAGATGTGCATTACATTTTTAGTTACCGGACAGTATAACCCAACTGGACATCTAAGATATACTTTTATTAATGCAGCAGTATTAAACTGTTGCTATGGACTGCAACAGTTAGGCTTTTTGTAGCTAAACATCTTTTTTGGTCAACCAGCGTTACAAATAACAACAAATACATTTAGCTTCTCAGTTAGAACCACCCAAATATAATTTCAGTATATTCTATATTTGTGTGAATCTGAACACCTGACTAGAAGAGATAGAGGACTTTTGAAGTAACCTTAGCTATAGTGGAGCTGGCAGCCTGCTGGTCTGAGGAACTGCTGCAGTGACAACATGAGAGGACCAGAGAGGACATGCGAACAGAAAATAAAATGATGAGGGGAACTAAGAGTGTGAGAGGGAAAGAGAGACAGCAATAAAGAGCTAAAGTGTGTGTGTCTGTTACAGAGGGAGTAGAAGAGAGAAGCAGCCTTTGTGTGAGAGAGAAGACGCTCTGTAATCTCTTAACGCTGCTGAAAAGACAGTTTTAATAATATTGTGCAGTAATAATATCTTCTAGGTCTTCAGGTCCCAGTTCTTATTGTGAGTATTTAAAAATCTTGATATTCATCAGTGGGGCTGTCTACATAGTTTAAAAGCTATTTGCAAGAATCTGGACAGTTACAGTATCACCTGTGAGAAAAACTAAGGAAAGAACTTGTGAAAAGGTAACCAGCTGGTGTGGCCTATCATGCACACTTGATGGACAGCTGAGGTGAAAGAACGCCAAGCGGAGAAGTGGCAGGAACGTGGAGATGCACAGAATGAGAGTGTGTCGGTGAGAGAGAAAAAGACTGACAGAGAGGAAGGGATGAGCATGTACGTGACAGAGAAAGCTTAATGTGATACGTAGCCGCCTCTGGCAAGATCTTAATAATGTGTAGTGTGTCATGCACTGTTATTTCTAATCTTGTATGTTTGTGATTAGACAGCAGATACTCTTTTGCGTGAAATTGGGTGTGATGCATCCTCATTTCAAACTTTGTAAGGGCCTTAGACATACCTAGCATACATGCAAAGATCTACAGGGAATAATTAAGGCTCCGTCTGTCGTGCAATCATGTCCATGTAAGGTTTGATTTCCTGTGTGATACATCATTTTCTAGCGTCTATAGGAAACTGGCAATTTCTTCAGATAGTTAAATGGTTAAAACTGTAATTTCTGGAGCCACATGTATGTCTTTTGGCAAAAATAATAACAAAAGGTCATGATGCTGCAAGTTGCAGCCGTACATCCAGGAGCCACAAGTGTATGACCTGCAAATACCAGACGTGTTAGTCATACCTGCGGGTAAGATGAAATGCATAAGATAACAGAATATGGTTGAACAACAAAAGGTATTCAGAGAGAGCAAACTCATAATGTCATTTAATATATTCTGCAGAGACACTTTCAGTCCCACCTGACAATGTGGAATACAGATGATTTCATCTGGTTAAAATTCAAAGCTTCAACAAAATAATACAGAGGAATGTGATTATTAGAGCAGTCTTCAGGGCTCTCTATATTTAAAGTTATATTCAAACAAGCACAAAATAATACAATTTCTTTGACAACAGAAAACTAGATCTGAATTTAAGCAGAATCATGTTTTACTATTACTCATAATTACCAATATGCAGTCTGCTATGTTGCATTGTAAGTAAAAGCATGACATCTCAAACACAAATGGTGTAAATTTATAGGGAGACTGTGGGCTATGTCACCCCTAATGATTTCTTATAAATATTGAATTCCATTAGATGAAGTTTCTCCTTAAATGCACAAAATGGAGAAAAACTGTGGTTCACACATCAGATTCACAGACACTTGACAAATGCAGCTGAAGTTGTTTCTTTCCTTTGTTTTAACTCCTGTGTGCATACATTCACCTTGTATGTCTTAGATTGTATTTGTCCCAGATTGATTTGATTGCACATTTCTGTGTTCTTACATTCACATGCATACAGAGGTTGTAACCAGATTTTGTACCCAAAGCTTAATCACACTGATTAACTTTGATTAATATTATGATCCAGTTAATTCAGCTCATCTTTACACAATATGTAGCATGTCTTTGTGTGAGTCTTACACAAGAAGAGGCTTTGGTTAAGAGTGTGGTTTGGTAACACAAAAATGTTTTGGGTTCCTATCTTCCTATCATCATCATCATGCAATATGTAATTTATCTATATTATTTGCAGTCATGCTAGATTTGATGGCATTTTACCAATAACTGGCAAAGCAAAATGCTGTAGAAGAAAATGTTCAATGTGGGTACAAAAAAAAATGGAAGAGCAGAAAATATTATGCAGCAGGTGTAGTCAGCTTCCATCAGACAGACATCAGAGAAACAGCTGAAAAACATGAACACTGTGCTAGAGCTCTGCATGTATAGTGGCCATTTTAAGAGCAATTTTTGCCTGCTAGTGGAGCAGTTCAACCAACTCGTTCAGCTTGTGAAACTGTTAAATCAACCATAGGGTGACATTGACATAATGTGAAACGCTGCTAAAGCTGAGACATGTTCAGGTTGAAGTTTCCTCTTTGTTGATGCACCTGCCATTTGGACATAGGTGAACTGGACTTTGAAAAGATGTGTGTCAAAAGTACTGATTCTCAGAGCTCTGCTGTGGCTGAAAAGACTTTCTTGATGGCATTAATTCAAATATAACCCTGCTTATTCTTGAGTTTGTAAATGTAATTGTTACTTCAGAGTAAAGGTACTTTTGGAAGCAACCCTGTCTTCTAGAAGTTATGTTGTCTTGTTTTTTTTTGTCAACATAATTAGGAAACATGTTTAATGAACACATCTGCCAGGTACCAAAATGTTTTTATAGAACATATTTGCAAAATGGTCACTGAGAATGTGCTTCAGTTTTATACAACAAAAAACTAAAGCTTGCTTAAAGCGTTTTATAGTTATGCAGTTGTAGGTTTAGGCATCAAAATTGATGAGTGATTTAGGTTAAATAGTTATATATAAATGTAATTTAAAGGAGACAGAGTTACTGCAGCTTGTGCTCTGTAAAAATGTTGCACATTCCACGCTCAAAAAAATCACTTGAACATGAATCATATTTGGCTAAACGAATTTATAGTATTTATTAGTAATTACTTGTGTCAAGTAGGTTTACATTATTTTGTCTAATACATGCAGTTGTTCTTAAATACACCTTTAATTTACAGTATTTATTTATTTTTCTCTGTAACAACAAACTAGGCAAACCGCTGTGTGGAATCAGATAAATGAACTGTTAGCTGTGGTTTATCATGTCATGTGTTTCCAACAAGGCCCATGTGTCTTTTAGGTTTTCTTCCAACCAAACATTTGAGCAGGTGATTTTGCTGAGATTACCTCTGTGACTCAAGGTATTTTAATTAGCTGCAGAAGTGTTTGGTTGGAATGACAACCTACATGCACGTCCCTCGATGCCTCATGGTTTGAGAGGCAGTGGTGTAGATCAACGAAAGGCTATACCTCTGTGTTCCAACACACCCCGAGCTGCCAGATTAAATCAAAGAGCTACAATGTTCAAAGGAAGGGCAAGCCCCAGTCAAACCAATCCATCATCTGATGCAACAATGGAAGTCAGGATTATGTTGGCTAAACATTTATTATTGATGCACCATTCATAAGTAAGTAAGGCATGTGAAGGGGAAGTGAATGTATCTCTTTACATTTTTTTATTTCTCTCTTAGGGAGAAAAATAACCCTGACACATACAGATACAAACACACAACACAGTTAAACTAATGCTGAATTTCATTATTCTTGACTTTGAAAGCAATAAATAAAACATGATGATGATGATGATGATTAAATATATGAATTCAAGGCAGATGTGTTGTTCCTGATGCCTTTGAGATAGCTCCAGCCTCGGTCCTTATGTACTAATGAAGCATCTGGTTTGGATCTTATTTCAGTAACATTCTTGAGGGATAGTACCACCATCAGTTGTGGTTTCACTAACCATAATCTTAGTCTGTCTTTATGTGATAAATCAGTAAATTCCCAAAGCGAAATGAAAAGGTCTGGAATTATACTGTTTCAGAAGAATATAGATTATTGACTTGTGTAGCTTTATGCTTTTTTTCTATATCTGGTAGCTCAACAGTTCTGTGAAAGAGGTTTCAGTAAATCAAAGAAATTCAATTAAATGACATGTTAGTGTTGATTTTAATAATTTTGGTTAGTGTTTGTCAGATTGAACACTATTTACTTCAGATGGTCTTTCTTAAGAATTTTGATTCAAAGTTAGCCCAGTACTACTACTAATAATGTATGTTATTGCTTGAATGGCAGAAAGCATTCAACATAGCGCAACATAAGTCACGATACGAGAACCTGTTGGGTTCCATTGGCTCCATTTTAGTTCCTCATATTTTTCTAACTATGTTAATGGGAGGCAAACTAATTTGTTTAAACATACAGTTTGTGGGTTTGATTACATAAAACATGCCTTTCATTCTGTCTTTGTCCCCATCTTTCCAGTCTGTCTCTACACTGTTACTATCCAGTAAGGGGTAAAATTGCTAAATTAATGTAAAAAACACATCACACTTAATATTGTAATAATACAACACTATTATTGCATTTACTATTAACAGCTGTCTAAATTTTAATGGACTTTGTAAGAACATATTGGGGCTCATCTTTGACACATTAAAATATTTTTTGTGTAAGGAGGTTCAAACTCAAGCAATACTTATAATAGACTTTATTGTCAGACCAACACATTTCAGCCTGTGAGTTTCGACCTCTTCAGACTTTTTCCCTTCTTCATGCACCATAGCAGTAGGTGAAGTTGTGTCTGTAATCCCTACTTTGCCTCTTTGTTATTAGTGTAAGGCAGGTTTTCTGAGTCAATCAATCAATCAAACAAACAAACCAACAATCAGTACAGTACTTGACATTTTGATTGCCTTGTCATTAGATATTTCTGTCAGATGCTGAAAGTGTGGCTACTTGTTGACACTGAAGGCACTCTTACTGTTGCATTTATTATGAGTCACTCTGTATAAGAGCATCCATTTAATGACCAAGTTGGCAATTGGAATTCGACTTCAAATGTCTCTAATGTGACTCTGAGTTTTTGCAAATTACAGGCCACCATAACTCAAAGGCCATAGAGTGCTGCTTGTTAGTGGGCTGAAATTTTAAGAATCTGCGTGGCACATGGACCACTTCCGTATACATTTGTTGCTCTCCAGTGAAGGCAGAACAACAATGAGTGAGCTGAGCAACAAATAGGAGGACAGGCTAGTATTATATTAAAATATAATATGGTAGACCTTTAAAACAGTATTGTAACAATTCCACTTGGGTTTTTATAAGCAACTGGAATTGTTTAATGACAAAAACATTATTGTTTCAATCAAGTGGACTGAAATTTCATCATATTTTATTCTTAAGTGTGATTGGTCCAACAGACTGCAACATACACTCATCTGCCATTTTATTAGTGACAGCTTCACCATCATGAAGCTGTCACTTCATGATGGTGAAGTGACAGCTCTTTGGATCTCATATTGAGAGTTGACAGCAACAGATTCCAAATGCAAACGTCACACTGGAATAAACTCCAAACCTTTTACTTGCTTAATTGATGATGAGATAACGAGGGAATAGCCCACACCTGTCTATGAAATAGCTCTTGACTGGATTGTCCCATTATTTTTGGTCCCTTAAAAAGTGGGAGGCACATTTAGAAACCGTTGTAATTCCTACACCGTTCACCTGATTTGGATGTAAATACCCTCAAATTAAAGCTGAAAGTCTGCAGTTTAAGCACATCTGGTTCGTTTCATTTCAAATCCATTGTGGTGTTGTATAGAGCCAAAAAGATGAGATGTCCCAATATTTATGGACCTGACTGTATACAAAGAAACAGAAGGAGAAAAACGATGCATGAGGTAACAGGCGCCTACATTTTATTTTACGGCACTTTAATTCTTGGAAACGTATCTGAATATTCCATTCACCAGCCTAATACTAACACTGTAGTAAAATACATCTGACCCCCCAGACTGAAATGTAAAAGAGAAGAAATAACTGACATGGCACTGAAAACACAAGAAATGTCAGCCAGTCACTTTCAAAATAACAACAGGTTTCAATCATCTGTTATGAATGTTTGTGGCGAGGCTATCCTTTTCTTTACGCTAGAAACACACAGTGATGATGTTGGAGCTGTTTTGGTGGCATTACTGCCTTACAGCACTGCTGTGGTAGAAGAAAAAAATCTCCATACCCTCTTTAGACTAAACGTTTCTAGAAAAAAAAAACTTATCTCTTGAGCCACACAGAACACAAACCTCAATGTTAAAGCTGCAAAAATGACATAATAATTTGACCAAACTTTAAATCTTAATTCAGCTTATAGGCCTTTTTTTCATTCATTTTTAAGCAATCAGAAACTTAAAAAATACGTTTTTTTAAGATAATTTTTCGGAGGCTTTGCATTTTGACTGAGTGAGAGGATTAAAGAATGTTCAGCAAATATACTGTAAAACAAATCTTCAACCCCAGGCTGTGTTAACAATAGCTTCATTTAAACTATGCATGGCAAATCACTAAAGCAGTCACTGTCACGCTACTGGCAGCAGAATGTCAAGAGCTGCTGGCAGTGGTCCAGTTCTCAGTGTTAACTCAGTTAGACTGTTTAATCCCATTACAAAAACAGATCTATCATATTTTCCAAAACTACAGAAAACTGTTGTAGGAAATCGGCAAAAGTAAGTTCTTTTCATTGTCTCTTTTTCCCCCGTTTACCACCAGAATCATTCCTATTTTCTTTCCTCTCCTAACTGTACTGTTATATTACAGCAGAGTACAAAACTTTATATCATCTAAGACCGCCAGCCTCAGCTTGAGCTTGATTTACCCCCAAAGCATCACAACAGGAAGTGGCTGTCAGGCATTATCAGCAGTCACTGAGGGAGTGCGTCCTTTGAAATCAGTGAAAAAAACATTTCTCCACAACCAGCTTTGTGTTCACACTGAGTCACTGTGCATTCAAGCCAACTGAAGCAATCAAGCTCAACTATCACACTTCTTGATGGTAACTTGCATGTTTTTCCTCAAATAGTCCAATGAAGCTACAAGAAAAAGGTTGTATTGTGCGTTTCTAATTTGAAATTTAAAAAACATACCTCAAACGCATCTCCACCCACATTAAGGGTCAGTAAATCAGTGGAAATTCAAAAAATTCAAAGCATTCAAAACAAAGCACTCTCTGCAGCTGAGTTTTATAGTTACCAATGACTCTGAGATAGAGGACACCACACCACAACTCAAGCTGACAGGCAATTCTGAGAGCAGGAATGCTTAAAGATTTTGAATACCTCAAACGCGGTGTAAAGTTTGTAATAACAAAACCCTAAGTTTCAGCAGGATTTATACAGGTCCACAGAAGACACACACAGACTACCAACGTAACATTCAGCAGGCTTGAACCTGTATATGTTAACTGTCAGTCAGTCCAACAGAGATTTAATTCATGTGTCCACTGGCTTAAACACCAAAGCAAACATCCGGTTAAAATGGCTGCAAGGAACAGTAAATGCTCCCAACTGTGTGTGCGTGTGTGTGCTTGTGTGTGCGTGTGCATGTAATGCAGTGTAATGTGTGGGTGGCTGGCTGGCACTTGCTTCGGGGATGAGTCTGCCAAAAAACCTGCTGTCTGGACTCAGTTTACAGTGGAGTATCCCTCCTTCTGCCCTGCCGCCACACTTTGCCTCCAACCCGAGCCTCTGTGTGTCAGACGCAGTGTGGTTTAAGAAGGTGGCTCGCTGCCTATCAGAGATGTAGAGGGTGGGCAGTCAGGGCCGAGGTGGGCTCTCTTGGCAGGAGTCAGACACGCACACACACTCACACACACACTCTTAGCACTTGTTAGAGAAAAAAAAAACGTACTCATTCATGCAGTGACTCGCTCACTCATCCTCTGGCCTGCGACATGTGTGTGCTAATTAGCTCTTGGCACACTTGTATGTGTATACGTGTGTGTGGGTGTGTATGTGTGTTTGGCAGTCTTTCTTGCAGTGCAGACACCCATGAGTGTTTATAAATGAGTCTTAGGGCCAAATACTTAATGAAAGACCAATCTGGCTTGGTGCTGTGGTTCAAAAGAGTCAAGGGTGAGGAGAGGGGTGCAATGTTCAAAATACGGGGGTCTCGGGCTCCCTAATTAACAACTAGGACCCTCCGAAGACAGAAAAATCAAATTTTGAGGGGTTCTCAAAACTAAACGGTTTTTTTTCTATTTATCTTTATTGTAAAATATATTTTCATGTTTAAATATTGAAAGGTGAGCAACAGAAAATGTGAATGATGTAGCCAGCAGCTGATGACGTGGTTACCGCTGCCAGATGATTATTTCTGTATTTATTTGTTAACATTTATTTAGTTCCTCTCTGTGCGCCCCGGCATTTTTTTACCTGTAATTGGAGCAGATCTCCTCCTGGGAAAATTTTTAATAACATTTCTTATTTTTTCTGCTGAGAATGAGAAATAGTGCATGGCTGATATGTATACATACATACGTACATTAACACATACAAAAACATGTGTGTATGCACACACACATAATATATAATTATTATTATATTTATTTTTACCTGGCATGCCACAAGAGACACTCCCCCCCAATTGTCATCGAGTATATTGCATACTGGAGGGGAGGTAAGACAGGACCGTTGTGTGGAGTGAGGGGCAAGCATGGTGTGATAGAGCGAGACAGCTAGAGAAAGAAAAATGCACAGAAAATTGGATGAAACCAAGAAAGAAATGTGCAGATTGTAATCTGAGTCAGAATGGAAAATGGGATATGAGAGAAAAAGTCAGAGAGGCTGTTTTTTATTATTTGTGGGGGGATGGGGGGTACAGGGAGGAATGCAGAAGGAGAAGGGAATAGGATGTTGTTGATTACTGTATTTTAATTTCCCTCTCCTGCCTGCGGATAAACTGTCTCTCACACACACACACACACACACACAAACACATACACACACACACACACACATAAGCATGCAGCGTCATGCACAGTTTTACAATTGAGTTTGTCTTTAATTAAAAGCCAGAACAGTTTTGTCCAGTTTAATTAAATGTAGAACTAAAAGAAAGCAGAAAGTCGCATGTTGAATTTATGTTATATTAAATCTCAGCTGCATTGCTATTCAGTCAGAATGAAAAGACACACGTTTGCAGCTCCTGTGCACGCCCATTCATATGCCTGCATGTGTGTTGTAACTCTAAGGATGAGATTGTATAACCTCCCTCCAGCTACTCAGAACAAATAGGGACATTTTATTATTTTTTTGAAGGGAATTTCACATAAATTGAGGTCCTGTAATCTCCAGGCAATAGAGAGATTGCATTATTGGCAAATTTAATTTCTTTTCATTCGTGTTGCTTTTCTGATATGGAAGTTCCGTGCAAAGATTTTATGGGAAATCAAGTCCAAGACCTCCCAACTTGGAACAAATGAAAGTGTGAAGCAAATTGCTGTAGTCATCAACCTGCGTCATCACAAGTCATTTCACATGTAAATAGTACATATAAATTGGATATGTAGATGAGGAAAAAACTACATGAACAAATACTCAGATGTTAATATGCTATCTTAATTGGTCTTACTTCATTCTCACACTCGCCTACTGAGCTCCTGTGACTTTGAATGTTAATAACTTCGAACCCCACAGGCTCTCTCCCTTCCTCCGACACTATAGGCAAGTGGAAGCATGCCTTCACTGTCTATTAATCAGCATGTGCCGGGTAAAACAGATGTGATAAAATGGGCTGGTCAGTGCAGTTAATGAGCTTAACAGCTATAAATTGCATTATAGACCTCGGTGAGGATGCAGAATCTATCCTTACTGTGGAATAAGTAAGAGAGAGCAGGATAAAGGTTTGGTTAAAGCCTTTATTTCAAGGCAGTGAGATGTGGTTGAATACACACACACACACACACGCATACATGCACACACAAAGCAATATACACCCATAGACATACACTCACACAAACAGTGTCAGTGTTGGGGTTGAGGCTCCGGCTCTTGTGGATGTTCTCCTGGGAAATCACGCTGAATAAAATTAGACCTGAGGAATTCTGTCTGTAAGTGAGTGTTTCAAACAGCCCCACGTTCTCTTCTCTTCTCTTCTCTTCTCCTGTCTTCAATCAATATGTAGTTCAATCAGTAGTTCCTATCTTCAGTTGTTGTATACATACATACAGCTCCATGTACTTGGTCCCTGGATATACTGTAGGACAATCATGTTCTAAGGTTCATGGGAGCATCAACACAGTCATCTTTAAGCTGGATGCTGGTAGATCATATTTGTTGGGTCAGTTTGGTTGTGCCAGCATGCTGCTAACCACCTAAATGGAGTCTAGATGTCATATGAGATGGCAGCCATGATGCTAAATGTCATCATTTGATAATCAAACAGCAGCAGGTAGTCAAGAAGCATCATTTCATCTTTTCCAGCTCTGTATTGTTGGCAAAGACGTTACAGTCTCAGTTTACAGTCTGTGTAGCTGATGATACTTATGGTATTTAAGTGCCGTTTGGGTCTTGGGGCCGATCCATTGCTGCTAAAGAATCCTCACAGAAAAACACACGTCTTAGAAACACACACACGCAGATGTTTTCTTCTAAATGTCTCTCCAAAGTGCTTTTCTAAATGAAATGTGTTTAAACATGCAGTATTCAGGAACATGCACGTTGTATGTATTTTATTCTATGTTTTCTTCTATTTTTATTATGGTTGTCAAAACAATCTGAACATGGCATACAGTATGTATGTGGCTGAGTTGCGGGGGCACAGCAACAGACTGAGTCTATAAGAATAAAAGACTGTCATCTCACTTTAATATGCTTTGTTCTCCCCTTGGTCATATTGATTTTATTTCAGTGTCAGCTCTTAGGTTAGAATATTGGGAGATTTAAATTCACTGACATGCTGAAAACACAAGTAGCATCACTAAAAACATCAACCTGCGCTTCCTGCCTGGTGGCATCTGTTCCCAGACGCATAAGTTCAAACACGTGAAAATCTGAGCGCTACGAATGTGTTTTTTACCCCCCTCCCTCCAAAATCAACTCTTCCCATTCTACTACCCTGAAAAGCAACAGCAGCACAAACGGTGTTTGTAAGTGATTGTTTGTTATCTCTATGTGCTCATGTGAGAACAGTGTTAGAGCTCTTGTGTTTGTGATTGTGTGTGATTGTGTATAATGTATGTTTGTGGTGTATTGATTGCTGCTGGTACGTGGGGATATAAGGATGGATCAGTGTAAAGACGGAAGAACAGAAGACAAACAAGGAGACTGGCCAAAAGAATGAAAGAGAGACAAAATGAGCCACATATCAATCTGAGACAGGAGGAGAGATTTATTTAATCTCTCTGAATCCTCTTTCCTTTCTGATGATTGTATTCAATGTTTCCTTCCCCCCTTGTGAATTCTAAATGATCCATGTACCAAATACTCTCCTCTTGTCAGAGTCTTAGTTTGAGCGGTGTTCTTGTCTTGAGATGGAGCAATGCTAGAAGGAGGCATGTTTTGCTTTCGGTTGTTGTGTTTTCTAATCCCTTGTTGTCTCTGTGTCCCGTTTGTGCACTACAGAGCAATCACTTTGGACAATCAGCTGGTCGTCTTGGCAACCACTGCAGCGGATGCGGGACGCTACCACGTAGAGGCGGTGAACGAGATGACAGGAGAGAATGTGACGAGTTCCGCCGTCTACCTGAGCATCTCAGGTAAAAAGACCATTCTGCCTGATTGTGACAGGTTTGAGTATAAGAGCAAAAAAACTTGTAGTTAATGTGGTGAACATTCAGCATGTCTGAACCAGTGGAGTTTACATTGAGTAAAAACCAGGCTGCACATTTATTCCATAATCAAATATGACTCAAATATGATTGTGGATTATATTATATTATATATCTTTTGTCTTTTGGGGAGCTCAGTTGGGCTCTCTGTGTCGAATTAATCAAGTTTACTACAAAATAACTAACACTCTGAGCTGAGAAGGCAGTTTGAGTGGCAGCCTAATTACTGTTGACAACCCATAGATAAAACCTGAAAAAAGATGAGCAGTAGAGGATATGAAATGTTGATTAAATACATATCTGACACATTAGAAAAACAGATGTAGTCAACTTAATTTAAGCACTAGTTATTTTTTGTAAGCTACTTGATCTAAATACTGGAGGTCCAGACTCTAGAACCACTGAGTTGAGATGAGCAAAAAAGTGAATTACTCACAGATGATTAATGTTATCTGTCGCTTGACATTTGTTACTCAAAACTGCAAAATGAATAATGGCCCCGACTAAAAGTGAGTGGCCTTCTCACCTGAATGTGTTGCACATTGGGGTTAATAAAGAGCAAGAAAGACAAAACATGTCATTACCCTTTGGCCTTTGATCTGGGATTGGATGGAACGGGATCCAAAATGGGAGCAGCTATTGAAAAGCAACTTTAGCTATCACTGAGCTATTCTATAGCGCTAGCTAATATACCTTCTATATTAAAATTCTAACACACACAGTCCTTTAAAATGAAATGAGTAAGTGACTATAGCCCAAATCCAGGACCCCAGTGTTGATCCAGATACTGCTGGCTATTTATTGGTGTTTACCATATAAACTGTATATAAAGATGAACGACGCGTCTCCTCTTCCTCCCACAAAAATTAAGCCAAATTATCCCGGATACAGGAGCTGCCATCTTGCACTTGTGATGTTATTTGGAGCCAGAGTCTGAGCAGTTGTGATTCGAGTATTGAGTTCCCGCCCATACAGCAATCCAAACCAATTGTGAACACACTCACAGTTGTCAATCATGATGTCTCACCCCCTTTTTATGGCATCAGTTAACTCATTAAAACCAAACTTACAAAAATGAGCACCAAATCAAATCAAAGCAGTGTGATAAAAACTAGCTTTTCCCTCTGCGTTCCTGCCTCCGTCACTGCCTTTATCGCTGAATCACGCTATCTCTGTATCCTTCTCTCTATATGGCTTCTCCTTGAAGGCCAGAGGATAGAGTCTACTGTCTAACAGTCCTTCAGCTGAAGTGTTCATGGGTAAATGAGAGGAGGGAGGGAGGGAGTGCTCTGTCCCTTGTGGCTCTATAGAGTTTTAATTAGATTCTCTTTACAGGGTTGTATCCTTTGGCATCCTTTGTCACACACACTGACACACACGCAATCACATAAATATACACACAGTACCTTGTTACAGCTGTCAGAGAGGAGTGCTCCCTTGGGTGTTTTTTAAGAATCGTAACAGTATATTTAGGCTTCACTGATCAGTCTTTGGCCATAAACGTCTGCGAGTGCGCGTGTGTGTGCGTTTGTCTCTATCAGTGTGTATTTTCTACAATAAACATTTTTTGGGTAAATATCCTTTGCTATAAAGCACCATGTTTGAGTCAGTTATTTGTTATTGAGATTGGCGAGGAAAGACAAACAAAGTGATGCAAAGAGCAAGATGTGAAAGAGAAAAGAAAACAGTGAAACATTGAAACAACAGGTTTTTCTTGTTGGTTTATTTTCTGAGTCAATCCTCAGGTGTGAAAGTGTTTGGATCATGTGTGACACTGATTATCACCAGAGCTTTCTCATTATTAGCAAGGTGACAATGCTAAAAAAGAAATAGCAGATTCTGAATTTGGATTGAAAGGATGTCTGTATTGGCAGGTTTGGTTTTACAAATCACAATATTCTCTGTTATACTAGCAGTGTACACATTATACATTGTACACACTGGGCAACATACTGGGCATATTAATGACAAAGATCAGCTATGGTTTGCTGTCAGGACATTTGAGGAATTACGGTATAAGGAGCAGCTCACTGGGTTAACTGACACTTAAGAAGCATGTGAGTGAACTCGTTCAAATTGTGTTTTTTGTTCATCTGTACCTCCTCTTTATTTATTTATTTATTTATTACATTTCCTGTCCTATCGCTTTCTCCCTCCATTTCCTGTCTCTCGTCTTTTAACGTTTCCATTCCATTAAGCAGCCTGTAGAGGATCTGAAGACAGAAGTTCATAGCTGTCAGTCAAATATTTCAATTTCAAAAAATGTTGTCTTTCTTTTCAGAAATCCACCAGAATAAATGAGATACCTATTTTCTATTCTCCCCTTTCTTACTTTGATTCGAGCGTCGTGCTCAACATGGAAGAAGAGAACGAGACAGGAAAAAAATGACTCACTAATGAAGCGAGTCACAGGTGTAGACTGAGTATATGAACAACAACCTGTTAACGTCAGGACTGCTGGTTAAGAAAGCTCTTATATGTCTCTTGCACACAACCACACACACAAAAGCACGGGCATTAACAGCTAAGATACACATATATTAGACCGGCATTCATGCAGTGGCCTGACTGACGGTCAAAATCATTTGGCTAATCCACAAAGCCGGTAAGAAAAGTGGTACACAGCCAGCTGTATGACCTGCCTACTTGACAGATCCATTATCTGCATGTCCCTGACCGCTATCCTGTAAGTGTGGCCTAGACTGCTGAAAATAAAAAGCACTAACTGTCATCTGTGGTCGAACTGGAACAGCCACAATTGATAGCAACTCAACAGCTTGGTGTGAGGTCACACAAACTGTAATCACAGGAAGTACAGGCTGCCTCTGAAATAAACAGCTCCTGCGGCATTTTATCACCGCAGACAACATATGGTGTTACAGGAGACATTTTCAGTCCGTTAGCACTGCAGACTGAACATGACAGATTGATAGAAGCTGAATTACATTTGATATGTATATTAAATATTCAAAGAAGAACATGGTGCCCAAATATCAAGTCAACACATATCAACAAAGCGACTATCAGGTCAGCTTCAAGGTGCAGGTCTGGTCAATTATTTACAGTTAACATATGTTTGATTCAGTGTGTGTGTGTGTGTGTGTGTGTGTGTGTGTTTGCAAGAAAGAGTTCTAATGGCCTCGGGGTATTTCTTTTAGTGACAGGAGATGAGGATCCCTACTCCAATTAATTAAGCTCCATGCATACCTGCTATCATCTCTCCCTCTCCATCTCTCTTTAATTTGCACACACGCACACACACACACACCTTGGCCTGTCAATCAAAACAGCAGTTAGTCTCCCTGTTGCCCAAAAGAGTGTATGCATGTCTGTGTGATTCTCCTCAGTTCACAGCAGTGGAGGTCTTTGTAGATGTGTACATCAAACCATTAGAGCAGCAAATATCCCCCAAGAGAGTTGTCGCTGGAGGGAGGCTCACAGACATGCTAACATACACATACACACACCAGAAACAGCATATCTGGACATCATCAAAGACCTGCGCTTCACAGAATAAAGGAACGAGACAAAGCGGCGTGAGACCTCCACAACTCAAGATAAAGAAGTTATGATATCACATGCGCAGCTTTCATATATATAACAAGAGGTGAGGAGAGAGGAGACGAGAGGGTATGCAGGGTAGACAGGAGAAAAGAACAGAAGGCAGAATAAGACAAGAGAAGAAAGAGAGTGAAGGAGATTGTGGCAGACGCATATATGCTGATATAATTACTGTAGCATATTAAATGCTATCTCGGCTTTGGGCTCAATAGTTGATCAGCAGCCTTTATCTTCTCTAATGTCACGCTTGTTAATGATTGCTGAACTGCAGAAATAGCTGAGAATATTGCGTGCATACATAGGAGCACTGCTTACCAAGTGTTTCCTTTAAAAACGAGTTCTGCAGCTGTTTAGTATTTCACTTCCATGAAGTCAGGGAACTTGCAAGACAGATTTAAAAATAGATATCACTATAGAGGCCGAGATGTCCTGACTTTTAATCCCTAAGTGCAATTGATAGTATCTTTTTGTTAGACACCTGCTGACTCGGAAATGCTCACATCTTTCAAATTCCACATTACTAGTTTGTTTCACAAGCTTTCTCTTTTAAATTTGTAGTCTCCAAACCCAAGCTGAGATGACCTTGGCGACATCTCCCAGGTTATTTTTCAAACTCGATAAAAGTTCCCTCTAGAACCAGACTTTTTACAACTCCTTTTCACAGACTGAGGTGTACTTCCTTTGTCTAGTGAACTAATCTTGATGAATAAAATCTGTTCTCTTTTAAAATGCTCTACATACTGTACCTCCATAATTATTGTACAGCAGAAGTCAACGCAAACTCCTGGAAACAAAGTTTCTCCAAAAATAAAGTTGGCAAGAGTTGTTGGAAAATTTCCAGCTCATCTTAGAAGCTTAGTTTCGCACCATAATCTGAGTTATAAATTTGATTCTGCTGAATAAAGAACAGTCTTTCAGCTACGGTTGCTGAAAAGAGCACACACGATGAGACTGAGCAATAACGCAAGAAGACTAAAAGAGAACTAAGGGACGGACTGGCAGGAAGTGCATAAATGCATTGTAAAATAACCTTACATGCTTGCATAACCATAATCATTGTATGTGTGTGTCGGGGAGGGTGTAGGAGCCTGAGGTTGATTACCTCTGCTTGGTGATTGGAGGAGGGTCTGTGTGAGTTTGATTACGCCTCCTGTCAAAGACTCCCCCGGTGTCTGCCATTTTACATCACTCCATTTTTCCAGCTTATCCTCTTTTCCCCCCTGCCTCCATCAAGCAGGGCTTGTCGCCCTGCGGCCTTGAGAAGTGACGGAGTGGCCTTTGTCAGGAGCTGAAGAATAGACTCGTGTAGCATCTGACTCAGCTGACCTCCGGATAACCCAGACACACACACACACACACACACACACACACAGTGCCACATACACACCTGGTATTAGTTGAGAAAGTAGACATGAAAGAAGAGAAGAGATAAGATGACACATGACACACAAGCTTCTGTTTATTTAAAAGCTTTTATGAATACACGGTATTTGATACAAGTATTTGATGAACACTGAAACCTGTTAGTATAAAGTGTGTGTGCTCGGTTTGTGTTGTTATTTTTATGCATGCCTGTGTGTCTCTCTGTCATTTGGTTCTTTTTCTAATCTGCTTCTCTCCCTTCCAGATGTTTCCTTTCCACATCACTGACTCTTAAATGGGAGCCTGCCGTGGATCTTGTGACTGTTTGTGTGTGTGTGTGTGTGTGTGTGTGTGTGGGTGTGTGTTTAAACATCCGTGTGTGTCTTTGCTCCAGGTCCCATCCCAGTTGTTCTGTGGCGCGTCTAATTGGAGGTATTTTAGCGTCCCCGGAGAGAGTGAGTGTGCGATTGTGTTTTTGTGGGGTGGAATCTGTGTGGTTTGTGTGTATGCATGTGTTTGCGTGTGTATGTGTGTGTGTGTGTTAGTGCATTGTAGTGTTGCAGACCCCCGACACCTGCCAGCCCTCATTTAAAAGCTTAAATGTAGGATCAGAGCATCCTCTGTATCCCTGTGCTGCAGCTCTCACGCGCTCCAGGTGTTTTGCATTTTGCTGCATCATGCCTTGATGGGCTTCAAGGAACACCATAGAAACCTCTCTAACCAACATGGCAACATAATGATCTGTGCCACAATCTGCCTCAGTGTGCTCTTCGTGAATAGACAGTCTGTAGCTTCTAGCGTTGGTTAGGGAATATGTCTCAGGAGATTTCAGTCAAACCGGTGAGAGAAGAACACAGACAGACGTGGAGTAGTGATTCTCTCCCAGACTTTTTGGCTGGTGACCCCCAAAAACAAAACGAATGCCAAATTGGATGCTGTGTAACAACTAACCTCCCCCTGATACAAGCACAGGTGTACGCACTGAACAGTGATGCTTAAGCTTCTCTCTCTCTCTCTCTCTCTCTCTCTCTCTCTCTCTCTCTCTCTCTCCCTCTCTCAAATGACTGCTTTTAATTAATTACCAGCAGAATCTATGGCAATGTGCGAAAGCAGCTGCCAATATTCTTTATTTAACAGTGAGATAAAAATGGCTCCAAGATTTCACAGTTATGGTCAGATGCTGTTAGGCGCTTCCCTGTTAGCTGGGGCCTTCCTGCATAGAATTTGTTTTTGGTGGCTGCTCAACTATGATTGGCAACAGCAGCAGATCAGAACTGTTAATTAGATTTTTCAAGTTAAAAGTGGTGTTAAACATTAATATAAACTGTTTTTCACATGTTAAGTGCTGAAGGTAGAAGGAAAATAAAGTCATACTCAACTAAACTGGTTTGGGGTTTGGACTGTTGGTTGAACAAAACAAATATTTGAATAGTCGTCTTGAGTTTTGAGAAATTGCAGTGCACATTTTTCACCTTTTTGAGGCAACTCACAGACTGAAGATTAAAACCAATTGTCAAACGGATCTCACTCCAATCAGGGCTCCAGGTGTCATGTCTACAGTCTGACTGTGAGTTTCAGTGGAAGCAACAAGCACTTAACAGAAACTTATTTTGGTCCTGTTATTTGTAGATGCTTTCGTCTTAAGGCTGCCAGACACAGCAGTTTCTGCAGAAACCAATTTGAACAGGTTCTTCAGAGAAGAGTTTGGAGACAAAAGGCAACACCACATGGGCTTCAGATGCGGCAGTGTGTTCAGGCTTACTTGCCAAATAACTCCAAATTTTTGCACACCAGCCCTCATTTTGTGACCATCTGTGAGTGCTCTCTCGAATATCACATGGCTATATGTGCAAAAAAAAGCTTCACTTTTTTCGTTGTGGTTCATTAAGGAAATGAATCTTTGTGTCAGTCGTAGCTGGAGTAAAATGGATTCAAAAGATTAATATCCATCATCATCATCCTGAGTTTCCTCAGTGTACTATGCATTAAAGCTAGCATGCGTGGTACGTCACTCAACAATTGTCTTGTTTTTCTCAAGTACTGGAGGAGAATATAGCCTGTAGCTAAGAGTGGGCTACAGGATTCCTATGTCTAGAAATTCTGAATTAATTAGTGTCTTAAATTGTTTCATAATAATTTATGTGCTGTGAAGAAACTATGGTCCAGCCCAAGTCGATCCTTTTGAAGTAGAGATTGCGTAGGGAGCCTGTATTCAAGCTGTCCAAAGGCTAGTTTTTGTAGATAACCACTCTGAAGGTCACTTAACAGAATCACTGAGGAATGAGCACCAGTATGCTGGAGTTATTTTTCTAACGTGCTTGTGCCTGCAAGGTTAAATTGAAAGATCTAACCTGGCATGAGGACACATTAGGACTAAGATGATCTCTTTTGTATTGAAAGTCTACAGATGTGGAACACACACACACACACGATCTTACAAATAGGCACTAACACTCAGTGGTTTTGATAAAGAGGCTTGGCTAATGAGTCAGTGCTTTGATTAATTCCTGCTACAACTGGTTGTGTCTGGAATTATTATTTTCAATACTTTAGTTGCAAAGGGTTCCGGCTTCTTGCCGTTGATCTCCGTCTTCCCTCTCTGTCTGTTTCCTTTGTCTCTCTCAGTCCCTCTTTATCTCTCTGTGTATTGAGGCTCCTCTGTGGTTCTATAATTAAAACCCCAGTGTACAGACAGAGAGATGGAGTGATGGAAGGATGGACAGGAAACTGACTCATGGACTGTGTCAGTATGACAAGCGAACTGTGTGTGCATGCTCTACTTGTTCCACCTAGTTATGGATTTAATTGCAAGCGTGTTTTACAGAATGATGAAATAGATTAAGACAGATGCCCATGTATATGGCTTTGACCGAGCATTTTTCATTCGCACACCCACTCAAAACCGTCTTCAAACCCTCTACCATTCACAAGTAAAATAGTCAATAGACAAAAACAAGGCAACAAAAAGTCAGGCATCGAGAGAGGTGTCCAGCGGGAGAGGAATCAGCTAAAAGTCACAGACGCTGGATGTAACAAGTTCCTAAGAATCAATGAACAAGCAGAGACTGTGGAGGTAAAGAGGCCAGAGAACAGGAGCTGTGAAAGTTTTAATGTTACACAGGTTCCTGCCTACATTGTTTACTGCAGGGCACCCGTTTCATTTGGGGCACCGTAGTGCACCAATCTTTGTCTGTACTGTATTTGAGCAGTGTTTGAGCCAAGATATTGCAATGATTTGTGAGTAATTAAATCAGACTTTCGCGCCGGCAAAGTCTGCCAGTCTGCGAGTCTGCAAGAGTGGTGAAGTTCAGACATTTGGATTCAAAGAGAGTGGAGATGGACCTGCATATTTACTGCTAGACAAATCAGGGAAATGGGGAGCAGGCGAGCAGAGATGACCAGGTGGGGGGAATGGTGGGAAAGGGGTTACTGCAGGACAGGAGCGAGAGGCTGGACCTGTAATGACAGGGAGAGTTAGTATGCGACAGGTAAACAGAGCAGGTAAATGAATGAATCTTTAGGTTTGTGACGTGCATGTGTTTGTGTGTCTTGCAGCAAATAGAGAATGAAACAGATGGCACAGTTTCCAGTGTTGATGCATTTGTTCCGCTGAGAAGTGCAGCAACATTTACTTGAACAAGCAGAGGGTGGGGGGTTTGAGTGGAGTTATGCGTTGCTATTGTGGCGGATGTAGGCGGAAATGTAGTGACTGACTACTGCACACCTTCAGACAAATACTGAGAAGAGATACCGTCTCAGCTGCCTTAAGGAGATGAAATGCACGAGCACACACGAAACACACACGGGATGCTGAATGAGGTGTGAAGTGCTCAGATAAGTAGCGTGGTGCTCGTGGTTTTAATGATCCTGTCAGTCAAACGACTGTCCCTTATCGCCACCTCGCTATACACCCTGCAACCCTTAGACTGTGTGTGTAAGTCAGCAAGAGCGCATCAACATTAATATTCTGACAAGGAGCTTTTTTCCAGCTGAGGCCTCATGTTGGACGTACATGTGGACGTTTTACAGTTTTCCCACTGTGTTCAGTAGTGGTGTTTTATTTTGATGCTCATCACTGTGTGCAAATGCATGATGCTCCACGACTCCTAACTGAGCGACCCAACGGGATACTTTGTTCATATGTCAGCTTGTATTAGCACATACTGGCTATATTCAGGGTTTTCATAAACCGTTTTCAGAATACCTCGAATATAAATGAAATATTATTGTGCATGCGAACACACTGATTGTCTTTGTGTGTCAGTGCTTCCTGCTGGGTGTAGCAGGTTATTGGAGTAGCAGGCCAGTCAGCAGATGTTAATTTAAAGCAATAGAAGAGAAAAAGAGAGATTGAGGGGGGAAACAGTGCAGGTGAATGATGGGGCAGGGTGGCAAAGGAAAGATTGGATTTAAAGAAAAGCAAGATAAAGGATGGGTAAATAGGAGGAGAGATGATGAGGTGCTGAGGAAGGAGAAATACGTTCAATGGCAGAGGGAAGGGGGCAAAATGAGAGGGGTGATTGTGTCATTGGTTGCTTGATTCAGCATAGGTTATCAGCACAGTATAACATATATTAGCATAGTGTGTGTGTGTGTGTAGGGGTGAGTGATGTGGATCCAAATGTTCTGTCAGCATATATTTGTACATTTTATGGAAATTCTGATTCAGCATTGAAATATTTCAAAAGAAATTCCCAATATGACGTTCGAAATCAGCCCATCTGAGAAATAATGTGTGGAAGCACTTTGGAAATGACACTGTAGACTGAAAAATTAAGGATAAAGGTGATGCTGTACACAGTAACATTACCATGACAACAGGGTCACCTATTACAGTAGCTTGTCACTGAAATGTGAAATGGACAGCCTCAATACTTACTCTTGAAATAACTACTAGTGCTTTAGGAAACGCTTTTAAAATAAGTTATGTGAATATGATGAACAATCAAGTGGAATGATTCACTTTCTTGAGGTAGAACACAACAAATAGGCTCATGAAAGTGACTATAAAGCATCTTTACAGACCTGGAAAAGACACTTTTTCATATATATATTACAAAAAGCAGATTCCAGGTAATATTGAATCTCATATGATGACACTGATATTATATAAATGTATTGCCCAGCTCTGCATGTATGTAGCAAAGCTAAGTAAAGACGGTGCGTATTTCCAATACTGATTATGATTATGACTATAAGACATCATTGCATTATGATGATGATGATGGTGATGATATATCATCTTTATCAACAAACTATACAAACAAAATCATACAGTATAGTGGCTGAGCTTGACAGATCATTCGTGGCTTTGGAAAAAGCAGTTGACAAAACAATCTCAATTCAAATACTTCTTACTTATAGGGCTGTGTCACATGGTTTTCATCACCAGATGCAGTTTGCTCATTTGGACCTGTAGATGTTTTATCAGCTGCTTTTTCCAAAGTAAAGAATGAAGTGTCCGGCTCAGCTTTTAAGCCAACATAAAGCAGTCAAGTACATATTGTATATTGAGATGTATGAAGCCAGCAATGTTTAACACCCTCACACCAATAAAAGCACACATTCAGATATGCAAACACTTCAATTCACAGTTATGCACAAGCAGACATATATTCCAATTGTGCATTAGTTGTTGAACAGACACTATGGTTTGAAAAACTGTGTGGGTGGTGCTTTTTGCAGTGTCTTCATTTGTTAAAGGCTCGCTAAAATACAGCAGCGCTTCACACTCATTTACAAATTCACTCTCGCAGCCATACATACTGTAAGTGTGTGTGCGTGTGTTTGTCCTCTTGTCCCCTTTGCTGTCAGTGTGTTGGTTAGGCAATGTTTTAATCAAGGTTTCAGGGCAAACAAAGTACTCAGAAAGAATTAGTGAAAGAAAAGAGATTTAAAAAAAGAGAAGGGGGGATGAGGCTGAGCAGAGAAGAGCTGAGGACAGAGAGGGATCGGGTACCAAAGAAAGTCAGAGAAAAAGAGGCGAGCAGTGAGCAAGTGCGAAATTGGGAAAGCTTTGAGGACGATAGAGATGGATAGGAAGGAAGAAAGAATGGCAGAGTGTAAAAGTTGAAGATTGAGAGGGGATGCTGAAAACAGGAATAGATCAACAGGGCCTTTAATCCAAAAATAGTTTCCGCCCTTCTCCTCCCTTCTCCTCATCCCTACTTACCTCCCCTTCACTCCCTCCTCCCCTGTCGGGTTGTTTGGAGTGATTGAAGAAAAGAGAAGATGTGTGTAGCCTTCACGTGTACTACACACACACACACACACACACACACACCAGTATGTGTGGATGTGGACATATTGTGGTCCACAGACAGACAGATGATGTCCATTACCAGACCGTGCTGTCCGGAGCCAGGCGGAACAGCTGCAGCCTGATTTCACTGATCTATCACTATTCTAATGAATCTGTTATGGCCAGGCCCGACCAATCAATCTCTGAGCCTCTTAATCAATTAAGCCATTAATCAGACACGGACCCTAACTGTTCTTGCCCACATGAGCGATTGCTTTACATATATACACAGACACAGACACACACACATGCACTTACATACATACATATATATGGACACTGAGTCCGTCAGTGAGGAGGTGAGAGCGAAATCTGCTTTTCAGCGAGAGGCAAACATGCAGCATAATTAAATATGGCTTTGTTTATATGCAATTAGCATATTTTCACAAGAAATACACCTGAAAGAGATGAGTATCACATTCAGACAAACGGGAAACATTTGGAGGCGAAATGCTCAGGATGCTTCGAGGGTTGATTACAGATTTATTTGTGTCTAATTCCTGTATTATTTGAATTGGTGAAAGAACATTAGCTTGTCAAATGTGAGATTTGCGGGGGTTTTCCTTTTTGTTTTATATGATTGTGAATAGACTATTTGGGAGTTTGGGACTGCTGATCTGAAAAAATAAATGGTTCCAATGGGTCACCTTGGGGTACGGAAAACATTTTGCACTATTTTCTGACATTTTATAAACCAATGGCTTGGACACATAACTATTGTTGGTCCACTTCCAAAAATGATTTGGTCCTGACAGCTGTTCAGGGTTTCTCAGTTTCTTTCCCTTTTCCCTGTGAATTCCAGTATAAAATATCAAGGCAAACTCAAGAATTCTGGTTCTCCCAGGATTCAGTCGGTGGCCCAATGAAGCAAATGCAATCATAGCCTGCCTAACGCCCAGCGTGTTGTCCTCAGTGTTCCCTCAGTTGTTCAATACGTGCAAAGACTGAAATAAATGTGTATGTTGGTGGGAACAGTCGTTATGTGTGGAGCGGAAAGTCTCAGAAGGTTTCAGTAATCCCAAAGTCTGTTCCCGGTTTAAATATACTAAAAACACCTAAAAACTGTGCAAGAACAACAATCGTGCAAGTTCATTGCGAAGTGTACTGTTCAATGTGCAAGATGATTCTAATAAAGTCCTGTTCACAATTTGTGTCAGACTGTAAAAAGGGGAAAGAAGCAAATGGCAGGCACAGACATTTAATCAGCTCACTCTGATGTTTTGAAATTGTAGTGAAAGAATAAACATGTATTGGTTTTAGAATTGGCAGGTTGTGGAACCAATCGTGGACAGAGAAAAGAGGGCAACATAAAATGAAGTGACTTTGAGGTGATAATCTTTTTAGCAGTAGCATTACGGTGGCACACCAGTGTATTCTGAATAATTTGATGATGCTTTCCAATTAGTTGGGTTGTAAATGTACATCAATTAATTGATAATAAAAATTATCCTAACTTAGAGCCCTTAAGAATAAACTGTACACTGTGACAATCATGCATCTGTATCTAGTACACAGCGTGGTTCGCTTCAAGGGAGTTTCCCAAAGGGCATCACTAAATTCTTAGTACAGTATTTACATTTATATTCTGCTCCAAACACTCACAGTGTGTGAGCGAGTGTCTTAGCCTTCAAGGAAGTGCCCAAGGAAATGCCAGGACATGTTGCCCTCCACTGATCTGCCACATTCCTCCAGGCCTCGCTGGCGTGTAGCAAATGAATGGACTGTGTCAAAAGCAGAAGCTACGTGCGGAGCAGTGAACGCTTTGCTGGATTGCCACTTGTTTCTAAAGGAGGCACTTCTAAAGGATGAATTCAGTATCCTCTTATTTATGAGACTTATTTACTTATGCTGAGGGTCTCTTAGACACGGTTCTTCAAGTCTGTTGGTCAGAGATAAGTGATAGTAGAGAGGTAGATACAGACAATGAAGAAGGATTGTGAGATAAGGGATTACCCTGCAGCATTCTGGATAAAGAAGAAAAAAGGGGAGTCAAGTACCTGATTTAGTAATGATGTATCTCCTCTTTCTTGTCTCATGGTCCCTTCTCCATCTGGTATTTTACCCTGAGGTGCTGGGCACACAGCTGCACCACATCATTGCCTTTTCAAGCCCCACCTTTTGGCTCCAGCTCCCCCGGTCTTCCCCTTGTCTTTCAACCCTCACTTCTTCTCTCTTGCCTTTTAATATTTCTCCTGCAGGATCAGAGGCTTCCTATTTTTTCCCTCTGTCTCCTATCGGAGGCGCAAACTTGCAGAAGCAGCACGCTTCTTTTGAATTGGAAATTATCTTTTTTTTTCATGCCATCCTTAGGCTCACAGTATGAATTGAACATCTATATCTATTTCCTGTTTTTATTACATGGTGCACTCATGTTTTTTTTAATATTTCCCTTCTACTTCTGTTGTTTCTTTCTAAGGCTGGATGTTTGTCTGTTTAGCAATTTCAATGGCACCTTTTTATTCATCGTCTCATTTCTGCGATGTTTGTTCCAGTATTGAGGTGATGAGAGGTAATGTTTAACAAGGCATTGGTGGGGTTTTTTTTTTCTCAAGTGCACATTTGAGTGCAGGCATCTGTTTGGGCACAAATAAATCTAAAGTCTGGAGATGAGACGGGATGAGAAGAGAGGAGAGTACAAATTATATAAGCGTTGAAGAAAAAGAAAGGCGGAGAGAGAAAGGCAGGGGTAAGCTAACTTTTTTTTCTTTCAGACGGTGAGCAAAGAGAATGTCAAAACCTGGTGACATTTGGGATTCCATGCAAGGTTGATTGACACCAACTTTTTACCTGTATGTGTATGGGAGACTGGGTTGTGCATACTGACTGATTGTGTGTGTGTGTGTGTGTGTGTGTGTGTGTGTGTGTGGGCATGATTGACATGGTAAATTGGAAAGGTCAACTGGTGCTAGTGTTTGGTACAGACAAGCAGACAGCAGGAAGATGTAACCTTCCACAGTCCACATTTATGGAGGGGAGGGGAATCTGAGCAAAAGACAGGTTTTGGCTCCAATAGAGGGAAGGAGGGTGTAGGGTTGTGTGAAAACTAAGATTTAATATGTAAACCTGTTCATATGCTGTTTATATGCTGTGTGTAAATGATAGCTCTCCTCAGTTCTGGTCAGATTTACAAAGTGTGGTATAAGGAGGGGAAGCATACGGACTCCTACATTTTACCAATGGGGTCCGTCAGGAATTGCTCCGAGGTCTGAGGTCAACACTTCAGGCAGCTTATTATTTTACCAGATACAACCGTGTGTGTGTGTGTGTGTGTGTGTGTGTGTTGCTCTCTGTGAATGTGTCAGGATTGGAAATTGGAGTGTTACGTTTGTATAGCCATTGATATGAATTTCAAATAGGTGTGTGGCCACATGTGTGTGTTTTAAAGTGAGAAACAGGAACAGAGTAAAGGGTGAGTGAGATTGACAGGTTAAATTGGAACAGTGAGGGTTTTTGAGGTTGAACTCTTGCTTTAGAACAGCCAAGAGAGAAATAGAAAAGACCCAAACGCGTTGCTAAAAAATTGTATTCTTTGGCTTGGGGGAAATGTGACAGTGGATGCAGATGTGGGTGGATGGGGGAGAACGAAGCTAGCCTGAGCAGGAGAATATATTGTCACCAAGGGCGAGAGGTGTCTACTTGTATGTAGATGGAAGGAAAGAAGGCCCCGCGGGGCTATTTGTGTGTCGAAAGCGGGGGAGGAGGGATGAGTCATGGAGGGTTTGGGGGTGCTGCAGCAAAAAGGTGACCCACAGCTGGGGACTGAAGGGTCAGCACCTGCACAGGTCAGCTGGTAACAACAGCCTTTACACATACAAAAGGACAGGCACAGCACACAGGATTGTTATATTGAATAGCAGACACAACACAGAAATGCATGTTGTGTTCACACAAACACATAGACACCCAATTGAGCAAAAACACACACACAGACACACACACACACACACACATACTGTGGCAAGCACACACAGAGGACACAGTGACCTGCTTGTTTGTAGGTCCTTCAGGCAACTGAATACACAATTGTGAATTCATGAATACAAATCATACTCAAGGCTTAGACACACTTAGGCACGCACTAATATTTTCACATCAGCTTAAACTGTAATTTAAACACATCACATTAATATCGACCATGATACTGATGGGGTGGCCTGTTTTTTTTAAATACAGGGCTAAGAGTTGGACCAGGAGAGCATTATTCTCATGTACTACAGTAGTTATCTCTGCTGCGAAATGCACATCAATGAACACATTGATTGGGACAAATAGGCATTTCAAGGGGCTCTGAAAACAATCAGGGAACTGAAAGTTGCTGGAAATGTGTTTAGTGAAATCAGCTCTATGAACGTCAGATGCTTTGTTGTGAACACACACACTCACACACACACTCAAGCTCTCTGTTGTCCCCTGATGTCCCCATTGTTTCTCTGTTCCCGTTTGAAACTGAAAATGACTCAGTATGACACATCATTTGAATACACAAGCAGTTGTATACCCTCCAGACCAAAGCCAGCATTTGTGTGTGTGTGTGTGTGTGCCGAACCCCTTTTAGACTCGCCAATACTGCCTCTTAACAGCGCTCTAGTTCTAGCTGTGCTTAGGTGTGTTTGCAATAGGTCTGGGTATTGTTTTTTATGCTATTACTAATGCCAAGATAAAAATGACCCATTGTTTTAGATATCTTAAAAACACATGAATCTATATCTTTGAGTTTGAGGAAGACTAGTGTATCATGTAATCAGTGTAATCATGCAGCTACGATAATTATCGTTTTCAAATGGTTTTTAGTACTATGTCTAGTTGTGCATCAGCATCACCTGAGCCAAGGTTTTTTTTTTTTGGCCCCGATCCAAAGTCTGATCCAATACTTATATTTACTTACTTGTTCATTACATTACATTTAGCAGACGCTTTTATCCAAAGCAACTTCCAAGTGAGGAGGTGATCGGGGGAGTCCAGGGTCGACCCCATGACCTTCTGTTGATAGGCACAGAGCTGTACCTCTCAGCCACCACATCTGATTAAATATGTATTTGACACATAACAGGTGTATCCTACTACATTTGGCACAACTTGGGATGTTCAGAACTATAAAGTTTATACTTAAATTATTAATATGATGTGAATGAAAGTTTAACTGGGAGAATCGACTCCTGAAGTTGATGTGAAGTGATTCACTAGAGAGAAGACGTACCACCCTGTTGATGTTGTTGTTGTTGGTGATGTTGTTGTTGTTGTTGTGGGAACTACAGAAACAGAAGCTTCTTGTGGAAGTTTTTGTCCTGTCATCAGGTTACTAGTGAAAGAAACGTTAATTGGCCACAGCTAAAATTACCAAAAGCCAGAGTCGGTGCTGGTGTTATTTCCCTTTACCAAATTTAAGCCAAACCTTTAATCGGGCATCTTACCCCACCCACTCATATAATCAAAAGCAATAGTTCTGCAGTTAATTCTTCATTCGTGAAGGTTATAATGTTCAGTTTTGGATCATTTCAGGGGCTGTAGTTTGTGGTGCTGTTGAATTGTATTATGTTATACAGAGAGGTCTTACTAATACCACCTTATTTGTATCAATATAATTTAGTATCAGAATAACGTCGTCCATAAAAGAACTTCCGTGTCTGTGAAGTCTGTGAATGAGGACGATGAATCCGGACAGACATTCAATGCCAGTGTTGAGCACTTGTTAGTTTACTCTGTGGACACATTTCGATCAGTACCAAGAAGTACTGAGGTTCAATAACAACCCTGGTTCACAACAGTTTAATCTTTTATTTTCAACTGAAATTATGAAAACATCTGAACTATTATGTATCTGAAGTTTTCCTCAGATTTCTTCAGTATTTCATTTTAGCTGCTTTTGTATTTCTTCCTCGTCAGCTAGCTTGCTCAGTCTTCATCACTTTGTGTGTGTGTGTGTGTGTGTATGTGTGTGGCCATCACATTGGCTGAACAAACTTTGAGGTGATGCTGATGTGATACGTCAGAATCTAAATTAAGGCCCTGACGCACATTTTTCACCACACACACATATTGTTGAGTGAGTGGCTGAGGTGCTGAATAGGAGCGTGAAGGGGTATTGTATTGATAGATGAATAGTGAATGTAGATTTTGTGCCAGTAGAATGTCAATGCCATCATTTTCTCGCAGCCTACAGTCTTGCTACTTCCAGACTTATGACAAATACAGAGAGAAAAGCAGAGGGGGGAAGATAGAGGAGGAGAAGAAAAGAGTGAATGAGGAAGACAAAATTTGGTAGCTGGCAGTTGATGGATGGGCTACAAACAGCTCGTCTTCCTCTGGACTCCATGATAACATGTCGTTCTTTCTTGCTCTCTGCCTCTTTTCTGTCTATTTGTTTTTTCCTTCTTCTCAGGGAAGGAGTCTCCTTTTTCTGTACCTCCTAAAGTCTGAGACGTCTTAGAGCTGCTGATTTGAAAGCCTGTATTTTCTTTTGCTTTCTTTAACGTGTATTAGCTAAATGTGTCTTTTTGCTGCACCCCGAGGAAACACTTGAAATCTAAATTATATCTCTTCTGTTTCCCCTTTTCCTATGTCCCCCTTTTGTCCCACTTCTTTTCATCACTTTCTCTTACGTTGATGGACAGTTGGCAAGAAGAATCGGGGGTCAACAGGTAAAGAACTAATTTACATTTACATTATCTTCCCTGCTCTTTCTCTCAGGCTCCTTCCTCCTCTCTCTTTATCTAAACAGAGACAAATATTGCTGTGACCCATTGCTCCCACCAGACAGTCAGAGCTAAGGGCTGCTCAGCTAAATACATTGCTGAAGGTCACATTGGCAGCAGTGGTGGGTACATGCTGTAAAAGATGTTCCACCAGTGTGGTTTCACTGTCTGCCTCATGGCTAGTAAGAAAAAACCTACAGCTGGACAACTCTAACTTTAGGGTTAGCCTGCTGCATCTATTGTGTAATGTGCTAAAATAATCTCATGTTTTACAGTATGGGTGCGATGGTTCATCATGATTCATTCAGCACACAATATCTGGTTCAGTATACAGCTTCATTTTTGTCTAAAATGTGTCTATGCACTGTCTTCGCATAGGCAGGGGATAGGAAGTGCAAGTCCTGCAAGGAAAGCTTTGGTTGTGTGGCAGTTGTCTAGCTAGCTATCATCATTAGTATGGCAACTGCAAATGAGAAGCAAGAGCTGGAAGATCCTCTCAAGTCATTTTGGATCCCAGTTTGAAAGTATTTTGTTTCCCCAGTATATTGTAGTAACATCGGACAATGGCTGCGTGTGCCAAAACCTGACATTGTTTTGTCCAAGTTCAATCTGGTGTCAGCATAGCTTTCAGGTGAGACGCATGGCAGCTAAAGTGTGAGCGGAGCACCGACAACATTAGTACACCGCCATGATGAAAAGGGTGCGTAACATATCGAAGTGCCATGTGAGTGTGCTGACAGACTCAAGTGAACTAACAGGCCGGCTTCTCTTCATTTGGGCGTTTTGTCTGCTACATCAGACATGCCAGCTCATTTTCCAACAGCGTCACCTGATTGTCTGTTACCTGAGCTTGGCTAAACACACTGAGGTGCCAGTGTTCCTCCCCAAGGCTTTCAGGCAGCCTCTCTCTGCAGATTCAAACTGGGCCAAAGCAATTACAAATGCCACAAGAGCGTTTCTCTCTGCTGATGTGAAACCACCAAGTCATGGAGAACGCAGAGTGCTTGAGCCCTGCTATTAAGGTCCTTCATGGGCACATACTGTTATAATTACATTTGTGCAATAATTGCAATATTGTCTCATTATGGCGTTCTAACCATGTGTAAATATCATGTGTTAATGGGGGGAAAACTGTTTTTCTTACTGTACCAAAAGAAAGTTTTCAGGCATGAAGCAATTGCACAATTCCTTAATTCAGTAAGGTGATGATGAAATGTTACCTCATTATGTCACTGTGGGTTTTGTCAAGCAGCCAAAAAGTGCTAATAATACTAATATAATACTCAAAATTAATCAAATAATCATTGAGCACTCCCAAGAGTTTAACTCCTGCCCTTGCCTGCCTCTCCATTACTGCAGCATGTTTCCTGTTTTTTCTTCTTCCCCTCGTTCTCTCCCATCTTTCCATCTCCTCCTTCAATCACTTGTGTGGCACAATGACAGAGATAGATACAGGGGTTAGCAGCTGAAGGAAGAGATGAATATTTTAAATCGGGCATCTTTCCTCTGTCCTCTCACTGCTTCCCATTGTCTGCGTCTGTCTCCCCTTGGGGCTTGGATCCTCTACTCTTGGTGTGGTGTGACTTGTATATATATGTGTGTGTGTGGGTGGGGGGGGGGGGGGGGGGGGGGTGTTGGGTGGTGGTTTTTTATTTGCAATATAAGGCAATGTTAGTAAGACCAATACCCATAGGTGTAACCAGTCAGC